>NW_010729250.1:1182530-1209475 GCF_000365185.1 Nelumbo nucifera
AAAAAAGTTAATCCCTTGATTCGGCCAGACCTATTATTATATTATTGACTTATTGAAAAAGACTTGAGTGCCCTTCTTTAAGTAAGAGGCACTCGAACTAACATAACAGTACACATCAGCATTCTCAACAAGTACAAAGACTGAAATACCCCTTCACTAACACCACTAACAAAATGTAATGGAAATTGGAGTCAAAAGGAGATTATACTATTAAATCGGCTTAATTTCTCTTGGCTTATGAAAATGGAGAGGACTCATAAAAAAATCATCATAAGGAAAATATGGAAGCTTAGGTGATGTTTGGTTTTGATGATGATTTCTTGAAAATCACTGTCATGTCGGAGTCATGTCAGCATTAGAGGACTTGGCACTGAATTTTTTGTTTGGTTAGACGATCTTGGTGATTTTTAGGAAATCACTAAAAAATTGATTCTTAAAATCAGCCATTTTCAGGGATTACCTTTTTTGATGATTTCCTGATATCTTGCTTATTCCTATTTTTTAGGATGATATGGCATCGAACATGGCATTGAATTAACTATAACACAAAAATAATTAGCCCTTGAGAATCAGTACTAAACAGACTAAAAGCCAATTTCTCGAAAATAAGCTTACATGGCATAAATGATACCAAACAACAAATTTTGATGATTTTTCAAAAATCAGTGATTCCAGGATAATCGGCAAGGAGGAATCATCATTGATGCCAAACATCACCTTAAATGCCTTCCTAAAATCTTAATGTTCTTAGATCTTAAAGGGTAGAATCCTAAGCAAATAGATTGAGAAGGATGAGAATGAAGTAGGGGTGAGCATTCAGTTAATCCGTTTAAAAACCGAACTGAATGAATTGAAGTAACTGAAACCAAAATTTCATTATAATGTATTATATCATATATTATATTACATATTACATATTTTGTAACAAAATTCGATTAACTGAATTTTTAATTCTAAAAACTGAAACTGAAATTGAATTAACCAAACCAAATCCAAAATTTTAAACCGAATAATGAATAATGCTCGCCCCTACCATGAAGAGGAGGATGACAGATACCACATCTATGTTAAATGCTCGATTGCAAAGCAAGTGTGGCTTGCTTTAGAATTTAGATTAGATGACTCCTAGGTCAAATGAAGGTGAAGGTTTGTTGGAGTAAGAAAGTTTGAAACTTCAAACTCCCAAATATAGGCATGATATTGCCGCGTATATGGAAAAATAGAAATAACAGGATCTTTCAAAACTCCGGGTGTCCAGCACCAAAACAAATTTCTATTGCCTATAAAAAAAAAAAAGAATCAAATCCTAGTGGATTAAATCAAGTAATATCTGAATTCAACCTAAAAAAAAATGCAGTTTTCATATATATATTTTTTTTAATAAAGTAGTATGGGTTCAGTATCATTACCGTCTCTTTAATGTGTTTCCTCCATGTAAGTATCATGTAGGCATTTTGTGCTGTTTACTTTTTTTCTTCTTATTCTAAGACATGATTGTTTATTGAGAAAATAGCATGATACCAAACAAACTTCAGAATGCCAATTGAGTGATAGCTCGGTTGGCACATAATCTGGGTAGTCTCAGGTGAGATGCGATTTCGAGCCTCACTCTCGATTTTCATCACCTTTGAGAAGAGTTATTAATGTTACTAGAAAAAGTATTGTACTATGTAAAGGAAAAATTGAAATACAACCTCTATGGGACAAAGGTGAATGATTCAATACCAAAAAAAAAAAAACAAAATGAGAGAAAATTGCAAGTTGTAATTCATTCAGACCTTTTGACCCATTGAGAATTTTCAACCAACTCAAAATTTTCACTAAGTAGAGTTGCTTGCTGTACTCTGCCCTATATTGAAGAAGAGTATACCTGTTCACGGGCCGGGCTTTTAGTCCAACTTTACATTATTGCAGGTATGGGCTTCAGGTTGGGGCCATTTAAATTTTGACAAAAGCCAAGCCCAAAACCGGCCCATGAACAGGCCACTGAAGAGTATAAGACTTATAAAGATAGAATTACAGAGTATAGTTGCTTGCAACCCCGAGTGGAGAACCGGTGGTGGTGCCTGAATCCTGATGGTTGGTGGTAGCTGGTTGCAACAACCCTCCAAATAAATCCATAGAAGCACTGTTGTAACGGCATCAGCGCAGACAAGTGGTCGGAGTCGGAGACATCTGGTTTGGCCGATTCAGGGCAACACCAGCACAGACTAATGATTTTTAGGTTTGAATGGCTGAGTGAGAGAGCCAGAGAAAGAGGGGCACACGGTGTGTGTTGTTAACAGTTTCGCCTCTTATTGGGTTACAACAGCAACCCTCTACCATTTATGAATTCTTTCACAGGGGCTGCAAATGGATCGGATCAATTTTGGTAAAGGGTATATCTGTTCCAATTTGATAAAAAATTTTAGGGATCTGATTATGATAAAAATCCATTGGATTCCCAAGGTTATGATTCAAATGTCTCATCATATATCTGATTGGATTTGGATTATAATAAATAAAACTTGATGATATAATATAATAATTATATAAATAATATAGAATTTATATATAATATATAATATTTCATAGCTAAGGATGGGGATATATTTAAATTCGATCCGTTAATTATTTTTTCGATTCAATCCCATTTGTTAGATCAAACACGGATCTGAATCCGGTTATTAACGGATCGAATTTCGAATCGAATCGGATTCGATACATTTCAATCCTCTAGCAACTTCATCTAACAGGGTTGGAACGTGTTTTGTTGTCTAGTGATCCGGACTCCTTTCCATCCGTCCCATCTATCGAGCGCCATTTCCCTCCTCCTTTGCAAAGACGCCGGAGTCAGACTAAGCAGCGAAACTGTTCACAACAGAGACAGAGAGATGGTAGCGGAGAAGAACAGCGACAGTGACGAGGATGACACCTTCTTCTACCGCTACGCTTACGCTCCCCCCTCGTCTTCTTCCGCCTCAGCCGCATCCCTTTCCTCTACCACTACAAAGAAATCAGTCGGAAGCGGAGGTCTTGTCCCATCAAAATCAACTGTATACGTGAGCAATCTTGACTACAACCTCACCAATTCCGACATATTTACCATATTCTCGACCTTCGGCAAGGTTGTCAAAGTCACCGTCCTCAAGGACCGCGTTTCCCGACGCAGTCGTGGAGTTGCTTTCGTCCTCTTCGTTTCCAAAGATGATGCCCTCCGTGCTGTCCGTGAGATGCAAGGCAAGGTCTTGAACAAGAGGACCCTCACCGTCTCGATTGCCGCGGACAACGGCCGAGCCGCCGAGTTCATACGGAGGAGGGTTTACAAGGATAAGAGCAGGTGCTACGAGTGCGGGGAGGAAGGTCATTTGTCTTATGAGTGCCCAAGGAACCAACTTGGGCCGAGGGAGAGGCCCGCGCCGAAGCGGTTACGGAGGGCGCAGGATGGGAGTGGATCAGGGAGAGGGGGTATGGGGCATGACGATGGTGATGACGAATCAGATGGTGGGGAGAGATTTGAGGATGACAATTGGGCGTCTGTGGTTGACACAAGAGGGGCTGGCGATAGGTTGATCAAAGAAAATGAAAGGATCGCTGAGAAGAAGATGATGAAGAAGGAGAAGAAAACAAGCTATTTTAGCGATGAAAGTGATGAGGATGATTAATTTGGATTTCGGCTTTCATTAACTTTCAAGGTATCAAGTCTTTACTTCATATTTTCTTTCAGTTTGTCACGTATTGGTTTGTGTAATTCGTGCTTGCTGATTTAATATTATTTGAACTCACCTTTTGGTTGAAATATGGGTCAGTAGATTATTTTGCTGTTCCGACTTTGCTTCTTTGTGCTTCGTTACCAAAAGAAAAAAAAAAAATCAGTTAAGTAGAGCTAAGAGAAATGCTGGTTGGTGTTTAGACTTTAGAACACTACATGAAGGGTATAAATACAATTTTGTATTCCTTTATAAACTGGTTGCTTCTTGTACTTGTCATAGAGGCAATTGCATGAAAATGGTGGAGAAATTGTTTACTGAAGATTTTTTTAGTTGAATGATACAATTGTAGACTCCATTCTCTAGTTATACGTTCCTTGGAGAATCCATCTTCCTACATTCAAGTGGCAGATGCATGTCAAAGTGAAAGGAAAAAGAAAAGTGAATAAAATAAAAGAAAAGCTGGGCTTATTTTGAAATAACAAGATATGGGAACCCTAGACTGTTTAATGATTTTAATCTACTTTTCAATAGGAGGCAACCGAAAAGAGTCTGTCTCAAAGTCTAAAACTCCATGGATGAAATTACTTAAATTGTTTGGAATGTTTGGGATCTTATATTTATCTATTTATTTTTTTGTGTTTCTTTTGTTGTTGATGTCATTTGGCTAGCGATTCCTCATCACCCAATTTATGTAATCTTTTTCTATTTTAATGGATTTCTCTTTTTTATCACCAAAAAATTACCTTAACCATAGTTGCAGGTTCTTCTATGTTATGTCCTTTGCTCACTATTCAGATGTAATTAACAAGATCAGGGAATTGCAAGGGCAGGACTCTAGGAAGTGGAAGTGGTCCAATTCAGGTTTGTTCTCAGTCAGGTCCTTTTATTATGGATGATTAGAGTAGGACAAATCTTTCCCCCATAAGGCCATCTGGGGAACAGCAGCGCCATCATAGGTCAATTTTTTGATGGGTGGTGACATGGGAAAGGTGTTTAATTAAGGATCTGCTGATTAGAAAGGGGGTCAACCCACTAGACTTTGAGTTTCCTTTGTGTAAAGGGGAGATGGAGTCTTTGACCCACCTTCCTATTTTGCAACTTCTCTTACAGAGTGTGGCATCATTTCAGTAAAGCAGTCCTTGTGTATGTTGCTTTCCTTCTTTGGTAAAGGCTTTGTTTGCTACCTGGCAAGCTCGGATGTCCAAGTGAGGCAAGGCATTCTAGGCAGTGGTGTCCCTGGCATTTTTGTGGGCAATCTGGAATGAAAGGAATAGTAGAATTTTTGAACAAAAGTGCAGCCTGGAGGAGGTGGTTATCAACTATGCAGTGGACATGATAAAAAATTGGTTTTCTACTGTTACATTAGTGGAATTGAACTATCATACCCTTTTCTAAATATAGTTTTTTTTTTTTTTTTGGGGGGGGGGAGTCCTTAAAGGTTGGGTAAATGTACAGAAAATCTTTGTACAAGGGACCATACATGTATATCTTTGTTTCAGTTAATACAATATACTTTACCTTCTTTAAAAAAAGGTCAGAGAGTTAGCAATATAGAGTTAGTTTAGGGTCTTGAGGTTGGAAAGTAATATTATTTTAGGTCATGTTACTAGAACTTTGGGTCCAGATGGTCCTCTTTTTGTTCTTGGAACAATGGTACGTTCAAAAAGAAACATTTTTGGCTGCAAGATAGGCGTTAAAGAAGATATGTGCTTCTTGTATAAATCACCTTTCAACACTGCTTTCTACTTGACTTCCAAATCATAAAGGAGCAGAAAGACCATTCGATTTGTTAGTAAAAGGTTTACATTATCTACTATGGGTCTTACAGGTGTCATAAACCGAAACAGGGAAGAAAAATGTCTGTGGGGACTACTTGACATTTTAGGTTCAGATTGCATTCTTTCTGTTCTTACAACAATAACATGCTCAAAATGAAACATTTTTGGCTGTAAGATAGGCATTAGAAAAGATATTTACTTCTTAATATAGATCACCTTTCAATACTGCTTTCTAGTTGACCTCCAAATCATAAAGGAGCAGAAAGACCATTTGGTTGGTGAGTAAAAGGTCTACGCATTTAGGATGGGGTTTACTGGTATCACAAACCAAAAGGGGGGAAGAGAAATGTCTGTTGGAACTACTCGACATTTTATTGAAGGGAAGTAATGACTAATGTGATTGATAATAAAAGTACCTTAACTCTCTTGGATATCCTTGATGAGATCTTTCTGGACCCCACACAGATAGATAGTAGAATTTGGACCCCTTCACCCTCCAGTTCCTTCACTTGTGCCTCCTTTCTTAAGGCCCTTACTCAACCAGTTAACCTTTCTGGCTTGTCATTCCTTGTTAAAGAATTCTGGTGTCAGCCTATCCCTCCAAAGGTTGGGAGTTTTTGTTGGGAAGCTTTTTTGGAAAGACTAAACACAAGTGATTTGCTTCAAAGAAAGAAACCCAATAGGTGTTTATTTCCTCATTGGTGTGTTATCTGTTAGGTTGATGGTGAGTCTGGTTACCATTTATTAATTTCCTGCCATTTTGCAAAAAAGTATTTGGGAATGGTTTACTTATTTGTTTGGGTACAGTTGGAATCTCCCTGTGAATGTGCAAAGCTTATCTGCTTCTTCTTCCTTCAGCTGGTCAACGAAAAGAGGAAGGATTATGTGGAGATGTGTTAGGGCGGCTGTGTGCTGGTCTCTTTGGAAGGAAAGAAACTCAAGAATATTTTCTGACAAGGAGAGAAGCTTAGAAAGTGTGATGGAAGTGATCCACGTAAGGGCAATACATTGGCTGAAATCATTGGAGGTGTTTGTAGACTTTTCAGTAGATGATCTGCTAGGAAGCTGGAAGGAAATTGCGAAGTCAGTCCCAACTATATGACTTCAAGTCTCTTATGGAATCCTCCTCCTCATGGCTTCATCAAGCTGAATTTCGATGGTAGCAGTTCGGGAAATCTAGAGCCTTCTGGCATTGGGGGAGTTCTAAGGAATGAACAAGGGAATACGATGGCCATGTTTTCTGGTCCAATTGGAGTGGGAGACTCCCTTAGGGCTGAGGTAATTGCAGCCATGGAAGGGGTAAAAAGAGCTAGGGACCTGAATATCAATAAGCTGGTCGTAGGAGATTCTGGGATAGTAGTGGGATGGTTAAAGGAAGACAAGATTGGGTTCTGGAACTACAACAATGAGAAGAGAAAGTTTATGTGGTTGATTAAGGACATTGATGAAGTGCCAATTCCCTCACCGATGGATTAGCTAGGCAAGGAGTGCATAGGGATTCTATTTTCTAGGTTCTTTTGTAACTGTTTTTTTTTTTCTTTCCTTTGAATGTTTATTCTGATCCCTCGGGGAGCTAAGATATTTTTATCTCCCCTCCTTTGTATTTTAACCTCTTATATTAATGGAATACTTCCTGTTATTGATAAAAAAAAAAGATAGTAAAACCGGGATACTTTATTTTGGGCTTCTGTGTAATTTCTTTTGTACTTGTAACTCTGTAACTGACTTTAAAGGAAAGGTCGCATCTCGTGCCTTTCTATGGGTTGCATGTAACTCTTATTTTCTGGTTTAATAAAATTTTACTCATTTATCAAAAAAAAAAGATAGTAAAAGTATTACTTAAGGATGATGGTTGATGGACAAGATAGGCATCAAAAAAAAAAAAGAATCAATCAAAAAGCTGTGCAGGCTTCCTACAGTTATAAGGACTAGTTATACATTCCATCATAGTTGGTTCCATTCCTCTGGCAATTCTATGGGCTGTGTGGTCAGAAAGGAACAATAGGATTTTTGAGAAAAAATCTGCTACTGAAGCTGAGGTTATTAACTAGGCAGTAGAGGTTTTGAGAAGTTGGATATCTATACATACTGTTTTTAGAGATAGTATTTCTGATTATATTTTTCGACGATGGCCTTCTTTTGAGGTCCTTCATTTTGTAAAGCTTCTCATTGTACACAGGACCTTTTATTAATACAATCATACTTCACCTTTTTTCAAAAAAAAAAAAAAAGATTCATGTAGCTTACACCAAAGGGTTGGAATTGAGGTTTTATTGACTTCACTTGAGGGCCCCATATGGACTGGCTGACCAAAATAACAATTTGCTGAATAGAGTGATTACCCCAGCAAGTCCATTGACTCCATTCCCCAATTAAGGAACCTTCCTCGCCTTGCTAGTTCATCTTCTAATGAGATGGCTGATCTCAGAACCCTGCTGAACAGGTCGCTAATCTGGACTTAGAGTTGCATAAGGGCCACCATCAATGATGGTCCCACCTCTCCAAAGTCTTGGGTGGGGTGGACTGGATACAGATCTAATCCTTGAAAGCTTTTTGCACAAAGTGGAAGTTCTCAGACTTTCTTGTCAGATTGCACAAGGACCATAATCAATGATGGTCCCAGCTCTACAAGGTCTTGGGAGGAGTTAACTGTATACAGACCTAAACTTTTGGCTTTTTTTTTGCACAAAGTGGCAGCTCTCAGACTTGCT
Source organism: Nelumbo nucifera (assembly GCF_000365185.1). The sequence continues at coordinate 1,190,712 of NW_010729250.1, forward strand.
TGTCAGCCCAAGGCACATGGGACCGACCAATCAATAACCTCCATCTGGAGATCTGTCATACTAAGGTAACCCGGCGATAATCATCTCCAGTGCAGCATTCCTTCCTGACTTCCTGAGACAGGGTCTTTGGATTGTACTTTGTACTATGAAATTATTTATTCATTGTATGTTGGAAAGAGAATGTGCCGTTACAGTTTAGTTTTTAGTGTTGTAGTTGCGGATAACTTGCTTTGCAATGACTAGTGCATATCACTGTCTTGCAACCTGTTGTCTTTGTTTCTCAATTCTCAATATGAAGTAGCCTACTCTTGTTTAAGTAGAACTCTCTCTCTCTGTCTCTCTCTCTCTCTCTGTGAGATCCTGGTACATTGTTCTCGTGCAGTCTGTCAGTGAAGATTGAATTGATTGTTGCTTTTAATTGCAATCGTTTTTTTTTCTTTTTCTTTTTTGATGAAGGCTCAGTTTGGAAAGAGTACAAATACAAATATGTACATTGCAAAACCTTTATTTGTGTTGTACATATTTTTATGTCTTTCCAAACTAAGCCAAAGTCATCAATTATCAATCACATCATGGTAGTTTTTAATATTTTAAACTTCTCTTTATTGATATTAATTTCTTCAAGATCCATGACATAAACTCTGGTTAGACTGCTAGAAACAATGCCTTGTTTGCTATTGCATAGAGAGGATATATGTGATGCCTTTTGTACACTGTTTTAGGTTTTTTTTTTTTTTTTTTTTTTTTTAGGGATGGATAAATGGTAGTTTATGATTGATATTTTGTTTAGAAATAATCTGACTTCTTATTACATTTTTCTGAGATTTGTTTATCTTGGACAGGAATAATGTTAGAAGGAGAGGATTGATGTAAAGGTACTGGGACCATCTCCAGAATTGAAGCCGAGTTCAACCTTGAGAGAGGCTGAGAGGGGGTGGGGGTGGGTGATAATGAGAATTACTGTCACTATCATCTGAGCCTTGTTCCAACTATATGGGGTCGGCTGCATGAATCTTGCTTTGCCAGTCGCCAAAATGTATACGAGACAGGGAAGAAGATACGCTGCTTTCTTTTTGCCAATTCAAGTATTCAACCATGTAATCTCAATCCCCAAAGGCCAAAGGTTCCTGCTTCAAAAAGAATCTAATGTGTTATTGTATAGCTTGTTTTGGTCATTTGGTGCCATATTTGAGATATTGCTGTTCTTTTTCATACAGTTTCAATTGTTTGCGCTTCATTTGAGTCATTTATGAGATGCTCCCAATGTACAGCCGCAAGGACTGTGTGGTGGGTGTGAGGACCGAATCTGGATTTGCTTATCACAGAGCGTGCCTCACACCAACCTAACATGATATCGCAGCTGTGCATTGAGAACATCTTCAATGCTCCTTGCAGGAAATGTTTTCAATACACGACTGAAAGCGCTGTATGGTTGGTGTGAGGCACGCTCTGTAAGGAACAAATCCGATTTCATGAGGACCAATTCTGTGAGGAGGAAATCTGAACGTCCTTAAAGCCTTCAACCACTAACTATTTATTGAACCCATCAAGCTTGAGGCCTGATTGTCAAATACAGGAGACATAAAATTTGTTAAGAAGCACCACTAACTCCAATTGGAAATTGGATCTGCTCCCAACAAGCCACTATAACTGCATGGGAACAGCTTTTGTGTACTGTTGGGAGGCCTATTGGAAATGTTTGCGGGTAATAGTCATAGATCCGTCCCCTCTAACACCATATAGGCATATAGTATCATAAAAGCACTAGATGTTGGTTTTATTACCAGTAGCATTTACCTGAATTTCATAGACTGATTTTCCCCAAATAGGGCCTAAAAGATTTTAAAGTTTACTAACAATTTTTAGAGCCCTGATCTAATCGTTGCTTGTGTCTTTCATTTCTTTAATTATTACACTTCAATTAAATATTAACTATATACAAGGTTCAAAATATCGACACGTATCAGCCTGTATTGACCGATACGTATCATTCCGGGACCCTTCTAATAAACCCCTATAGTGGATGTATTGGGGGTCTGACCGGTTCAAGGGGTGGAGGAATCCTAAACCGGCACCCCTGAACTGGTTGCAAAAAAATATAAAAAAAAACAAGTACAAAATGCTGTATCAATTCGCCCGATACGCCCCTACCAGTGTATCGGGTGTATCGATATTTTGAACCTTGACTATATATAAAATATGGTATTTGGATTCAACTTTAATGATCTATATAGAATCCAAGATAAACATTCACTATTCCTTAGGTGGTGGGACTATACAGTGAGCCTAGATCATTTGCTGAAACCCTTTCCGGTGTAGAGAATATTGGCATGTTGGCTTGTGGTTGATTGTATAGCCCATGATACACAGCGGTGCAAGCAATAGATCCCTAGTGTTGTGTTATACAAGTGTTTGGACCTACTACCCACACCTACCACACCACACATGACACATTGGTAAATGGTAATGGACAATTGGGGTAGGTTACCGGCCACAGATTTTATTATACAAATTAAGCCAATTGGCACCTTCATTACTTGTCTTTCTTTCTTTCTTTTTAAATTATCTTTCTCGTATATGGTAATCACCTTCTCACTTTATGACTATTAATTATTCTCCTAAACTTTGAACTACAAAGTCTCCAGCGGTGGATCATGGATGCGAATTGAACTTTTCTCAAGTTATTCAAGATGAACTCATGAAAAGCTGATTTGGTTTAATCCAAATTGAGTTATGAACCGAGCTCAAGCTTGATAAAGCTCCATTCATGAGGTTCACATATCTAATCGAACCTATATTATATTATATATAAACAATTTTATTTATATATATATAATAATAAACATTTTTATAAAAAGTTTGGCTCATAATTGAGCTCAAGCCAAACCAAGTTCGAATATATCAACTTTTGAGTGAAATTAAATTTGAGTTCAAACTTGAGCCTCATGTTTTTTTTTTTGATAAATTGAATTTAAATAATCAAATAATTGGTTCAGCTCAGCTCGAATACAACCCTAATCTCCACATAGACTATTAAATTTCTTCCTGTTGGTGTATGTGTGTGTGGGGGGGGGGGGGGTGAATTTACAGCGACGGAGCTAGGGGGACCCGAGGCATGCCCCAAAATCTCTCTCTCTCATGTGTTATAGGGTTGCTACAATATGCATTAAATAATTATATATAAAAATAATTAAACATGGACCCCACCAATCATAAATTCATAAGGCTCAGTTTGAAAAGAGTACAAATGCAAATATCTACTACATAAATACATACAAAATATAAGGTTTTACACTCTACATATTTGCATTTGTACTCCTTCCAAACTCAGCCTAATATGCCAATCCAATGGACCTACACTTCAAAAATTGCATATTTGTCATCGTACTAGCATCCCTTCATTGCCGTTGGGTAGTTCATGGGAATATGGCATCTCCGAAGGGTATATGATCTGTAAAACAAATGTTCATTTAATTCTTGAGACCTAGGTGCACTTAGATGGTATTTGATACTTTGGTGGTTCAGTCTGAATCGTTTCAGCTTGAATTGCAGTGTTTTAAGTACATTGGAAACAGAGAACGAGCTGTTTTGACATGAAGCATGGAGTACAATCTAAACACTGTATAGTCTAAATACATGTCGTTATTTATTTTCAAAGATAGTTGTTTTGACATGTTACATCTCCACTCCCCTATTAAATCCCTCCTTTTCTCTTAAATATCTCTTTAATCCTTTTAGTTTTTGATCTTTAGATCATCAGAAACAAAGATGAACCAATAAATGTTTTGAGCATTTGGTAACAGTTACTTTTAAAAATATAACAACGTGAAGCTAAAACACTTTTAAACCCTTACAAAGCGTGGTTTTGTGACAAATCCTTAAGAAGAACCAATTTGTGTTCAAACCAAATGGTTTTGATTTGTTTTCAGAAATCACAATAAGAAAAGCAATTCACAGTGGAGAATGCCCCTATAGCTAAATAAATTACTTATGGGAAAGTGTTTCAACCTAAAACAGGAACGGTACCAAGCAAGCTCTTATTTATAATGATACTTTTTGTCAAAGAATATTTCTAACTACTAAAGATTTTCCTGATTCAAGCACCTTTTACATTACTAGTAAAAGGTACTCTACACACTCTCCAATCTATCTTTTCTAAAATTTTTGGGAAGCCAAGTAACTCACTAACTCAGATTAGCTAAACACAACTGTGGAACCAATGGTAATACCTCATGCCAGTCATAAAATACATGGGGCCCCATAGCGAGAGGTTGAATGATTGTAGGCCCTATGTATTTTATGAATGGTGTAGGGCATTATCATTGGTTCCACATGCAACTTGCTAAATAGTTATTGCCTTTAGCTAATCCTATCTTGATATTAAAGTTTAAGGGTTGAAGTAGTAAAAAATAATTAATTGCTCATAGTTTAATTGTTGAAAGGGTTAGCATTCATTATATGGATGGCCAAACTATGTTAGATGATTGAGCGAATTTTCAAAAATTTTCTAATCCTTTTGAAAATCGAATTCTCTATATTTTGAAAAATTGCACTTTTCAGAATAGGTCTTGCACTGAACCGGACTAGACTTGAAACCAAACAAAAAGGGAGATTTATACCTGATCCGGATATCACAAACGCAGATCCTAAGGTGGAAGTTTACACCCAAATCAGTCATAAAACCAGCCTCCATTGAACATGGTGCAGTGTATAGGTGAAGTTGATTCAGCAACACAGTTTTCAGGCTCACCTTCCCCAACATACCCAGGTTTTGACCCTTGATGGATCTCATTGATTGGTATGTCAAAGATAAGACAATTCAACACCTAATGCAGTATTATAATCAAGTCTAGGGGTTAAGTGTAACTTTCCAATTTTGCCCGTCAATCTCTAAGGTCCAAGGCATAACTGGAAAATTGTTCAAGTTCAATGTTTCATCCAGACACACTACATGTGCTTCGGGTCTAACCCTAACAGCTGAGGCAAACTGCCCCAACTTCTTTGGTAGCACATCAGTGCCAGCCTTGGTGGTATAAACTTCCCAAGTCTATTCAATGGCTAAGAACATTTCAAACTAACATGAGTCTCATAAGTGTTTAGTTTAAAGGGTAATTACATAAAAACATACCAATATCAACATGAAACAATAATATACTTTTGTTCATTTACAATAAATATATTTGCACATCAATTTAATTGGAGTTAAGGGCATACGCTATCTAACATTAATAGTAGATATAGCACTAGCTAGAACAAAATGGAAAAATAGGATTTATGTAGCTTATCCCATATAGTTGGGCTGAAGCTTTGGTGATGATGACGATGCGAATGACCTATGGACCAAGCTTTTCATGTCTAGTTCCCATTGAGGATAATGAAATAAAATCCAAAAAATATATATATAAGAAGATGTCAAATTTCAACATATAGTTCTAATTTGAGATAGAACGGTACATATTCCTCAAATTCTATACAATTGATTTAAAAAATAAGGTAAAATACAAAAGACTCTCCTAAAATTTTTGACAATCATAAAAACCTCCCCTATAGTTTCACTTTAACAAAAATCTCCTTTGGACTTTTAAAGAATTCGACAAAAACCTCCATTCCGTTATTGATCCAGACAAAAAACATTAAACTGATGCATAATTTTTTTAAATATCTATTTTACCCTTTTATAAAATAACTCGTGTTCAAGGTGTCCAAATGCAAAATTTTGCCATGTTAACCACCATGAGCCACGTGTGAATTTCGCCACTTAAGCATCCAACTCTGTTAAGATTTCAGAAGCAACTTTATTCTCTAATTCTTGGAAATCTCTTGCTTTTACGAAAACTTGGAAAGCATTTTTGCTATCCTTGTCACAAAAACCTCTCCTGTAGTTACGAAATCTATCTAATGTTTTCATTCAGGGAGATGGGCTCTAATCAATTCAAAAGTTTCACTATTCATCTTCTTTGTTGAGAGAGCGATGGCGAGTACATTTTCCAACACAAAGTAACAACGACGACCCCCTCCAACTCTCTCTTATCCTCTCTCCTTCTCCCTCTTTCCCTCTACTATTTTTTCTCTTTCTTCTTCTTCGTTCCACTCCCCACCACTGTCACCGCCCCTGTTTCTTCCCCCCAATCACTGCCACTTCAATTCTTAGCAGCGGCGATTTGCCATCTCTCCCTCCGAGTCTATCTTCTTCTTCATTCCGGTCTCTCTCTCTCTCTCTCTCTGATCCCATTATCCTCCCCCTTTCGTTCTCTATCTCTTTCCCATCTCATCACCGCCGTTGCAATGGCGGATCTGAACTCAGCGACAACCTCTCCTTCCCCGATCTCTTCTCTCTCTCTCTCTCTCCTCCAGTCACTTTATTTGTTTTGTTTTTCACTCTTTTCTTTCTTCCTCATTCTTTCCCTCACTCCCCCGATGAGAATCCCCGGTTGGTTGTTCGTCTTCTTCATCTAGGTAGCGGAGGTGAACAGAGCTCTCAATACAGAGTAGCATTGGTAGCTCAACATACTATCTTGCTATTGGTTTGAAGCCAAAGCATCATCTTTTGATGTTCCCCTGTTTCACTGACCAAGTGCAGGCCAAAACCCAATCAGGTAAATCCTATTCAATCCATATTTCCCTACGGGTTGTTTCTACTTTTTCTTGGCTTCCTCGATGGAATGACGAACTTTCTGGGTGGTTGTTGGAGTTGGTAATGGAGCGGCTGCTGATTTAGTTTCCTATGAAAGCTTCGACACCACCCAGTCTCACCATTGTTCTTTCATTGGATGCTATATATATCATGTGAACCTGTTTTGAATATGCTAGAGAATGGATCTCCCCCCTGTGTAATTTTTTAACGGAGGGAGGTGGCCGGGGTCGGGGTGAAGGAGAATAGGAGAAGAGGTCATCATTAGAGAAATCGAGAAGGTCGCCGATGTGGAAGAAATCCGGTGATAGGAGTCAATTCAGCCACAAAAATTAAAGCTCCCGTGAGTTTAAAGAAGATAATATGTTGTTTGGGGTATTTTAGTAAAAATATATGTAAATTAATTTGAAAAAGGGTAAAATAGGTATTTGGAAAAAATTATGCATCGGTAAACGTTTTCTGTCTAAATTAGTAACGGAAGGGAGGTTTGTGTCAATTTTTTAAAAGTTTAGAGGAGGCTTTTGTTAAAACGAAACTTGAGGAATGTATTTACCATGTCTACGTACCATTTGCACCAAATTAGAAGTAGATATTAAAAGATGACAATTTTTTATTATTTAAAGTTGAACCATAATTATATAGATATGAAAAGTTGGCCCATATTTTACTTCTTCCTAAAATCTTTCTTCTAAACCAGAGTTATCAAGTAATAGAAGAAAAGACAAGAGAGTAAGTAGATCACCAAAATTTGACTAGAGATAGAAAAATGTGAAAGTGCCAATGGCAGTTTTTGGATGAGGATAATTAGTTGTTTGGATAAGGATGATTTATCCAAATAGGCTTCAATATATAGATATATATATAGAGAGAGAAAGAGAGAGAGAGTCCAAGCAAGTATTAGCATTATATAGTAAGGATCAGAATCAACCAAAAGCTTAGAAACTGAAGACTGGAATTGGGATCCAATAAAGAGATTTGGGTTTCAGGTAACCAGTCAACCAAGTCATGACAGCCAAAGAGGAGTATATTGATTGAATGTTCAGTCATATTTTAAAATAGTGGACTTTTGGAAGCTTCTTTGCATCTCCAACGGTGCATGGTGGTTGGTATAAGTGCAACTTGGGCAGATTCGGGTTGAGGATTTGTTAGAAATTAATGGGCCCAGATCAAGTTTGGGTCCAATGTGTATGAATTATTAAATTTCTAATATCTTGGTTGTGTGGCCTTTATCACTACTTTACTTTTTATAATATACTAATGTAAGAATATGTATCATGCATGTGCGCAAGTAAATATATTTTCTTTTCGATAAGAGAGAAAGAAATTACACAAGCCAAGGCACATGGACCACAGGAATCCCAACCCAAAAAGACAAGAACAACAAATAATTGGGGGGACCCAACCCACTAAAAGAAGAACTTATTAGCCAACCAGTAAGCAGCCCTAGCTATTACCCTCTCTAAAATCATGCAAGAAATTTAAACTCAATTCTTTGAACAATCTTTGATTATATTAGAGATGCTCTACGGAGCAGTAACCTTAGTAGCAAGACAATCAACCACGAGCTTCAAATCTCCTTCAATCTACACATTGCTTGAATCACAATCGCCAACCAAAAGGATAAAATCCCTCACTGTAAGAGCTTCAACAACATTGATGGTGATATCGCCAACTTGCCTTGCCCTCTACCTGATAAGTCCACCTAACTTGATCCTTGCATCAAGTCCTTTTGAAGCATCAAATTTAACTTTGATGGCATGGTTTGAAGGAGGTTCCCACTTGACCCATTGGATGGTCTTTCTCCCAATTTTCTTCAAGCTAATATCCACATTACATGCACCATGCTTTACCAATAATTTGAGGAGAAGACAAATTGCCATTGAAAATTCTATCAATAATTACGACACTTCCAATAGCCCAAAGGAGAAAAGCAGTTTTTTCCCAATAATTTTCTGTATGTGCATCTACTCTCTCAAGTCTCAACAAGCATTCTTCTCTCTCTCTCTCTCTCAACAACCCACCTTTATGTTAATTCCTTTAAACCTTGTTAGGAATCCTATCATGAGCAAGTAACGAAAACAGATACTTGCCTTGACATCTAACATTTTTAGTGATTGTATTGATAAAATCGGAATCAGAATCGAAATTTCTCGAAATTGGAATCGTAATGGTCTATTCCCATAATCTGTTTGGTTCAGACAGGAATAAGAATGAGAATTGGAATCAACTAGAATGAGATTTCATTCCTAAAACTATGTTTGGTTTGAAAGAAAATGTAAGGAAAACCTATACAAGGTTTGTAAAGGTTCCCCTACCTTTCCCTACTTTTTCCTTCAAACCAAACACAACCTAAGGGAGAGGCAAGAAATGACCATTCCCTCAAATGGGGGAATGCCATTCCAACAAGAATGGGAATGGGATTCTAATTCCGTCCAACCAAACAGTTGGAATCAAAATAATTCATTCCAATTCTGGACCCCTATTCCTGCAAACCAAATGGAGCCTAAGATATTCCTTTGAAAATGTGATGAACAAGAATTATTTTCATATACATAAAAATATAAAAAGTATAGAAAAATATATATATTATCATTATCATCTAAAACTATCACGTACGTGCTAAGAAAGCACTTGTTGATTCATGAATGTCCCTTCATAGAGCGCAATTATGAAGCAAGATTAGTGTAATTGAACCTCTCAAATCATTGGAATAAGGATTTATTTAATTGAACTGTAACCCATCTAAGGAACTAATTAGGTGCTTGTCAAATGGCTGACAGTTTGAGGTTGGATAGGTGAAACAATTAAGGGAGTTCACTAATGGTGGAGTGAATTAAGTATTTTCAGTTTAATGATTGAGATCTTACAAAAAAGTGTTTAATATTGGCTGGGATCAGTGTTTAGTGTTTATCATCAGTAAGGTGGTGTTTGGTAATTCTTTGTAAAAATTTGCTTTTCTGCTTTGCCTTTTCAATTCTCTAAAACCTATAATAATAATAATAATAATAATAATAATAGTTTGAAACTTAATAAGTATAATTAATAAAAATTATTAAAGTTAATAAAAATATTAAAATTTAACAAGTTTTTATCTAGTAACTATTAAAAGTTAAAAAATTAATAAAGATGAGTAGTTCATAAATTAAAAAAACTAAAATACAATTTAATTCTATTTGAATATAATTAATATTAATAAGATAATTAAAATTAATAATAAAAAGTTAGGATAATTTAAAATTAACAATAAAAAGTAAACAATTATGAAAAAATAATAAAAGTAAACCATTGCATTCCATATAAAAATTAATTATGTCATAAGACTCCTACTTAGAAATGACCATTTATAACTTAGCCCAACCTTGGGCTCAAGCAAATAATCCAGGTAGTATGGTTGTAAAATTAATAAAAATTAGTATTGATAGGATAATTGAAATTAATAATAAAAAGTAACAAATTGTTTATAATTTAGCCTAACCTAAGTAGATCTATAAATTTCCATTCTCAAGCAACTTTTTTTTTCTTTTTTGAGTTAGGTCTAGCTCAAAGATGCACCAAGCCCACACATAATGTGGGTAATAGGGTTGTAAATGGATTGGATTCAAATCAAATCCAGCTACATCCACATCAACATCCGATTATAAAATTTCTAGATTTACATCCACATCTAATTATTATTATGTTGCATTTTGAATTTTAAAGTATAAATGCATATATTAATATCTATGTGTATACAATAATTACACTACACATACAAAATAATAATTTTTTATTAGACGTGTATTTTAGTATAATTGGATGGGGTTAAATCCAATGATGGCCCTAGCGAATAGGGCCCAAGCTAAACAACTTGTAATAAGCACAACGTGGAAGTTATATGCACATATGGTAAATATTATTATATAATATTTAGATAACAAATTTTATATTAATATATGTAGAAATGTAAAAAATATTTTTTTAATTTGTAAAAAATCATAGTTTTATAATTAACACGGGCAAACCTCTAGGCATAGACACATATTATTACACTTAAGGTGTGGGCTGGGCTAGGCCAAGCAACCTTAAAAACTACTAATGCACTATCAAAATTTAGCCCGGGATTTTTAAAATTTTGGTTCATTGGGATACACAATAGGGGTAGCCCATCCTTCGTACCTACTTTAACTTCAATATTATCTAAAAATAGTTAAAAAAACCCCAAAACAATGCATGCATGGGTTGCACTTGGTTTGGCTCAGTCAAATTACGAATGTTACCGTGCATGCAACTTGGGTGGGTTGGGTCATGATGAGGATCAATCCAAGCCTAATCCAGTCTTAATCCTTAAGTTTAGGCTTAGATTAATTTAATTATGACTATAGCCTAATTTTATATTTTTACTGATATTTAAATATTTAAGTGATATTTACAAACAATTGAAAATTTTAATTATTAATAAAGTAAAATAAATAAAATAGATCACTAACAAATAATATGAAAAAAATAATTATTTTATTAAGTAATTATCAATAATTTATTTTTTTGTTAAAAATATTAATATAATTCATTCAAATTACTAAATTAGTAAAACATTTTTATAACAAATTATTAAAATAAAAATTTAATTATTTTAAACATTTTGGTTATTTCACTTTTCTTGATAAATTCCGTGCATCACACAGGTCCCCGCTAATAAAAAAACAAAAAGTTTTATGACTCTAAAGTCAGTTTAGTGCTACTAAATGCCCATACTTCGGCTTAAAATTTTGAGGAATTTAAGTAAACAATGCAACTCTTGGTTTTCTACACCCTACCAATAAGCAGGAACTCTGTGTTGTTTCATGGTAATAGGGGCCGTTCGGTAATGGTTGAGGTGGTGGCTGAACTAAATTATTTATTGTTTTGTTTTTTTAGTGAATAAAAATATTCCAAGATATTATATTCAACCCAACTTCAGCTTCAGCTAGTAAGGAGCTAATCATCTGTAAAAGCTTATTTATCATAAAGCAAACTAATAAGTCATTTAATTTAGCTATTTCAGTGTTACCAAACCATCCCTAACTAATTTCACCATTGTTAAAGTTACTAATATGATCAATGCGATGATTCTACGTCAGAGGAAACTTGAGTCTAAACAAGATATGCCTTTATGGATTTTGCTGAATTCACTTCTGCTCATACATCCATTCAGGCCTTTGACTGGTTAGTCATAATGACCACAATAATAAGATATTTTACATCAAAGTGCTTTACATTAGGTGCCTGTTTGGGAGGGCTTATTTCATGAAATGGCTAACTTCTGGCTTTGTAAGATGGGCCCCACACAAAAAGACTAAAAGTTATGTTGATGATTGGTGAAAAACCTAAAAAGCCCAAGTATACTTTAATCAACTATGAGACTTGTGAAGCTAATTTGAATAGTTTCTTCAAAATGATTTAAAATCAATACAGTTTAATCAAAGCTTAAGCCTTCCCAAAGGGGAAAATTCAACTGCATACAAGAAAAGGGTCCTCACTCAAGGTTAGAATGGGAGCTACCCCGTTTCTGGAGCTCCATGGAGATAATAAATAAAAGGTATATTAATAAAAATTAATAAATAAATAACATTTTCACTAAGGCAGCACCCCAATGGCAAATATGGGAGATATTCCCGGTACACGGTTGGAATGTACTGTGGGGCACGGGGTAAAGCTCCATCTATTCGTCTTTTTGGTCAAAAGAATATTGAGGGCAATTACATTTTTAATCCAACCTGTGGTAATATATCATGCCGAAGTGCATTTTTCAACTGCCTTGGCTGTTGGCCCTTCTGGTTTTGGTTTTTTTGGCAGCATAGATTTTCCCTACCACATAAGATTAGGGGTGCAAGTAGGGCAGCAGGTTGGGCTAGTTTTTAGTTCAAAAAAGACCAACCCTACGTATTGGGTTTAAAACCCGGGCTTGGCCCAAGATTAAGGTCAAACCCAAACTATGCAACCCAAGCCTGGCCAGCTCACCCCTACACTAAAATTTGATACACTCGGGTTGGGCTCAGGCCCAGGTCAAGCTTGGGTTGGACAATCAACTTGATGATGTGTGACTTGAATGATTCTTGCTAGAAAAAAGTTTAGACGTCGGACTAGTGATATGGTCGGGTTGAGCTGCAAGACAAGAGAACCATAGTGTTTTGGGGTGCTTTACCTGGTGTAGGCACTCCAGTGTTTAAGTTAACGATGGAGGTTTTGAGAGAGCTAATTGTTTGAAAGTAAAGGGATGCGAGAGCTAAATCGTGCATATCTTGTAAGGTTGGAGGCGAAGCCTTTATATAGGCAAGCTACCGTGGGCCTCACGATGCGTGTCCAAGATCACCGGCCCATCTATCTCGGAGTTGGTTTTGCATTCGAAGATGGACCCCGAGTAAGTTGATAAGGCTTATTTAGGTCCGTCCAATTGAGCAACGAGAAGATAAGTTCCATTGACATACACCATGATTCTGAGGAGATCGGAAATAGCTCACTTGCTTCTAGGAGGCTATGTGGCACCTCGGTAGGTCAGTGGATGTAGTGAGCTGTTAGGGCCTCAATCTAGCTGGGTGACCCGAGGTGCCCGAAGTGACTATGACTGCTGAGGTGTCCATGATTGCTGAAGTGTTGCCATATCATTTTGTCGCTCCACGTGTCATCACATCATTGGATGGGCCAAATTATCTCTCATCACAATCCATACTAAAAATCAATATACATGTATATATGCATATATGTATATATGTATACATGTGAATATGTATCTATAAATACATATACATTTATATAATCGGGTTGAGCTCTGGCATGGGTCAAGCTCGGGTTGGACAATGAACCAATACATATATGCATACATACATGCAAATTTATATATATATATATATATATATATATATATATATATATATAATCAGGTTGGGCTTGAGTTGGGATAAAGTCAAACTGGCTTTTAGATTGTTAGACCCGAATCTAACCCAAACTCTTAGGCCTATGTCCAACTCGAGCACCGAAAATCCAAATCTACTCTGTATAAAATTACGGACTAGATATAAGATTAGTCCAGGCTCAGGTTGGAACCACACAAGTTGCATTCTTACATAAGATATTTATTATCACTTATAAGTAAGTTTTTCCTTTTTTATTTATTTTTCTTCTTTTTACCCAACCTCACTCATCAAAGTTGTTTCGTGAAACTTTCATTTATGGAAAATCAAATTTATTTAATTATTTCTATACTTTTTCACATATGGTCAGTTGATATCAGGAAAATATTGTTTTTTATCTAAAACGATCCAAACACCCCTTAAGAGAAATTCATTAAGTTCTACTTCTACCATTACGTCTGTAGGGCGATGAACTCGAGAGTGGCATGAACTCGTTCACCGGGTGGAAAGGCGAGTTGCTGAATAGCCTGAATTCTTTACGCAATCCTTGAAACTTCGCCTAACGGCTAACGCTGTGCCATTGAAAATAGAGAAAGAAACAGAAAGTTGACGGAAAGTTTTCAAGGAATCTCACCAAATTTGTTAAGAACCTTCCCCTCAGCTCTCTCTCTCTCTCTGAAAGTAGCCTGTATAAAAGAGTTGCACGAGTCGTTGTTTACTATTTAGCGAAAGAAAAGTCGTTTAATAGGATGGCCTGGTAAGTATCTTCAGTCATTTTAATTCGGGGAAGTCCAAAACCTGTTCCGACCACACTGAGATAAAGAATCTGTGGCCTTTAAAGATGACATCTCGCGTTTAATATTAAGAATCTTCGACTCTTATTCCGATTCCAAGAAGCAAAAGGAACGAAAAGAACCAAACAAACAAGAAAGAAGGAAGAAAAAACTTCACATTTCCAACCTCCTCCCAGTGTCTCTGTTCGCAACAGAGCAGACCCATCGGAAGGTGCAGATGTTTAATTGTTTTAACATCTAAGTCTCTTCTGATTGTTTTAAGTTCTAACCCGTTTGATTTGATCCAGTTTGGTGTTCATTTTTATCTGTTTGGTCTCTTCTTCTCTTTCGGCTTTCTTTCATAGAGAGGAAAAACATATGGAGATCGACAAAGCAATTAGAGAAAGCGACGATCGAAGGTTGAAAACCAAGTACAACAATGCAGTCTACGTCATACAGAGAGCTTTCGCATTATATGCGTAAGTTTTTATCCTCTCCCTTCGATGTTGTCGCGTGTTTTGTCTGTTTGATTCTCTGAATTTTCAGAGCTTGAGCATCTGGGTTGTTTCTTTCCCAGCACAAAGCCATCAATTTTTGGTCTGTTTTTGTTTTCGTTCCTTTGTAAGAGTTGGGTTTCGTTTGTTGAATCCATGAGTTTCTGTGACTGGGTTTTTTTTTTTTTTTTTTTTCTTCATTTGATTATTCTTTGGATTAATAGTTTATGAGTGGGCGCTTAACCTTGTCAACTTCGGTAACCAAGTTTTTCCCTTTAAATGTTTATTAAAGGTGGCATTCCTTTTTTTCTTTTTATTTCATAAACTACACTCTATTTTGTCAGAATTCAATAATGTGTTTTAACCCATGTTTTGATCTTGCTATATTTCCCATTTCAAATATTTAAATTTTAACCAGAAATGAGTTCAAACGCGCTTTATCTTTTCCTTTTTCTTTCTCCTTATGTGAGTAGTTTCAACAATTACATGATCGTAGGATAGAAAGGGTTGGAGACTGAATTCTTATTGCTTCAGAGGTTTAATGCAAAACTATTCTCTATAAGAAAAATTAAATCCACAGAAACCAGAAGTAAGATATTGTGGACAGAATTCTCAACCTAACTCTTGCACCTGATTATGATAGGGAGAAAAAAGCCAAATGCAGTATGCTGGGTAATCAATGAACAAAATGTTGACAAGATTTGTGTGGTCAACTCTGAATAGTTGAGATAAATCTTAATTGGTCGCAATATTGCTTGTCTGTGCTAAATATCCATATTGTTTTCCTTGTTTGTGCCAAGTCAAAGCCAAGGAAAGGTAAAGATATATAGTTATACATTCCTTGTATTAATCTTATCTATTTGCTTTCAAATCAAGACATTGTTACAGTTCTTCAAAGTGCATAAGAAGTTAAGAACTAATGGCAGAGATTCTATCTCTACATGGCTTTTGGCATGAAACCATGATGTTTTGATAGACGTAAAAATTATAGTGAACCAAAGTCAGTTGGCCTCATACTTTCTTCAACAGGTTTGAGGAGGTTGCTTTCAGCTTTAATGGAGGGAAAGACTCAACTGTAACTTCTTCTACATGTTTCCTAAATTTGTATTCGTTCAATAAAACACAATTCTTCCACGTGGATATTTATACAAATTCCAATTCTGCAGGTTTTGCTTCATCTGCTTAGAGCTGGTTACTTCTTGCATAAAGAGAAGCCCAAGTCTTGTAATGGGAACCAAACAGATTGTGAAATGAATTTCCCTGTACGAACCATCTATTTTGAAAGCCCTGATGCTTTTCCTGAAATTAATTCATTCACTTATGAAACGGCCACTGAGTGAGTGCTCTTTTTTGTTTACTATCATTTGTTTAATCTGAAAACTGTTCTTTGTTGATCAAAACTTAATTTTGGACCTTCCCCTTTGGAGCAGTTATGAATTGCAAATGGAAATAATTCGCCTTGATTTCAAGTCTGGTTTGGAGGCTCTGCTTAGGGAAAAACCAATCAGGGCTATTTTTCTTGGAACCAGAATTGGTGATCCTAATGCGGTAAACTAGTGCATTTTTTATGCTTTGTCCACAAGAGATCAATTCCCTTCTATCAGATGCAACATTGCTTTAATCTTCTAGATTATCTTCTGAAATTCTTCTCAAATCATAACTATCTTTAAAGCTTAGTGGAACACATTATCACAATTTATAGTTGTATTGCTTGATGTGCAGGTTGGCCAAGAACAATTCTCTCCTAGTTCTCCTGGATGGCCTCCTTTCATGAGAGTGAATCCCATTCTTGACTGGTCATACAGGTCCAATGAACTAAACTGTGTACACATACACATGCACAAACAAAGACTCACAACATACATGCATGCACTTATCATGGTGGTTGAAATGGTAGGTGGCAATGGTAGATGAGTTGTCAGAACCATTTATGCTCATAATTACCTACTTGGACATCTAGCTGGAGTGTAAGAAGCTAAGGAAAATTTCAAGGAAACAAATAAGAAATATTTTCCTATACATAATCAGTCAGTTTTATTACTGTATCTTCATTATTCTTGTTATCTTTTTAATCATTAATCTACATGAAAATTGCATTAAGAACATCATTCATTGTAGATATTCCTTGTCATCACCAATAGTTAAAATCTAGCATCCCTTCAAGGCTTATATTGCCCTGAGGCTCACATCAATGTGAGACTGAAGAAAGGTGCCTTTCACACCTTTTCAATCTCTAAGGTACAAGGCCCACATCTTGATGTGCGTCTTGCACTGTGACTTTTTTTCTCAATCTCAATTTTCAATTAATATATATTAAAAACTTGTTTAGTGTTCTATAAAACTCATTTTTGGTTTATTTTACTTTTAGACTCAAGGCTTCTATACTAGATTATTGGGTCTGTAGGAATGTAACTTGTAGTTTCTTCCATATCTTCTTGTTGTCATTTGTTGCACCTCAATTTTGAAGCGTATACAACCTTATGAGTTGTAGTAATTCTTTGTTAGTATATGCTCAGTGTTAATTCTCTGTTAGTATATGCTAAAATTTTGATTATCATTTGTTAGGGTTCTTTAAAACCCTTTGGATAGCCTGGGAAGTACTAGCTGCCAAAATCTCTTTAATCTCGTTGAGATGGTGCAAGGTTCAAAGTATCAATACAATACACCCCGTATTGGGCATATTGTATCGTATCTTTGGGTGTCCAGTACACCTGTTTACAGGTGTTTTCATTGATTAAATAATATAAAAACCTTTATAAAAATGAAATTTTGAAAAAAAAACTAAAAAAAGTAAAAATCATTGACAAAAAAGTATTGATACACCCCTGCCGATACACAAAGGTGTATCGATACTTTAAACCTTGAGATGATGAACTAATATCAAAACACTGCTACATACACCTTTGAAACTGTGAATAAACCCTAGTTCATTCTGGGTTAAAGCAGAGAAGAAGGAAGAAGAAAGAAAAGAGAAAGAAGGAGAAGAATGTTCGGCCAGACTAGAAGAGAGAAAAGTGAAAGTCACTCTCACCTAGCCGACCCWYTTGACTTTTATTCATAAAACTTAAGTTACAAGAAAGACAATGTTGTCCCTCATAGAAGATGGGACACATAACTTAAACTCARATAYAATAGACMTTTCACTTTHAATAAGATACACCAGAATGACCAAAATACCCCTGACTCGAGCATTCTAACAGAAACCAATCTCCAATGAGTAGTTTTGTACTTTTTCTCATTTTAATTTATGCATTCACCAGAAAAAATGAGCTCTGATCAGGCCTAAGCCTCTTATCATCTGAGATTTTTGCCCCATTCATATGGAAGTCCTATTGCCTTACTTCATGCCTTGGTCTTTTAAAACATTGATTAAAAGCATGGATTATATATGCTTAGTTGAAGTAAAACCACTATTTCTCCTTTAGGGGCACCAAGCATCTATCTCAATGGGTTATGAGCTATTTTACATATGCCAAGGGCATGGACGGACAATGTGTCAGATATGAAACTAGCTCAAAAAATTCATCTATTTACAAATATCTAGGTATTATAGGTTATCTCTCATAGATTTCCATTGAATAAATGGATGGGAGTTCCATAAGGTCCTAGAGGCTTGGCTATAGGATGAAAGAGAGTTGCAAGATCTAGCAGTTTGGTAACTAACAACTTAGCAATAGGGGGATATGATACAAAGTAAGCTTTATGGGGTCCTAACATGCCAACCTAAATCTTCTTTTTCTTTCCATCATTCTATTATACAAGGAGACCCTTGGAGGGTGTAGAGAACACTGATGTGGGCCCCACTGAAGTGGTCCCCACTGTGTTCGTAGGACAGCATGTGTAGTTATTTGTTCCAGTTATAGTAGTGTCAGTTTGAGCCAGTTTGTTAATTCAGTTGTTATTTATTTCAGCTTTTATTTACTTTATTTATTATGTAAGTACTAAGGGCAGATGTGTCCTTTCCATTATGTACTAAACATAACCTATAAATAATAAGAAA
>NW_010729251.1:50356-79608 GCF_000365185.1 Nelumbo nucifera
TATATACTGACTGAATCGAGGTCTAAATCAGGCCCGAAATAGCTGCAACTGCACTACTGACGTGCTGGAAACATTCCTTTGCCTGCAAGTTTTCATGCGTGAAATCACCACTCTCCCACTTGCATTAGAACTTTGTTTTATCTTATCTTTGATATTTTTCTTGATAAGTCAAACTTGGAGACTGTTATCTAGAGAAAATTTAGGAGATTTTTTAGGTTTCTTTTGGGAAAGTAGAGAGAAAGAAAAGAAGAAAAAGAAAATCAAGAAAGCAATCAGACTAGGGCTGTCGCACCTCTCTTCTCTGATTTTTCTTGAGTTTTCACCATGACCATGCGTGGCTAAACTCTGATACTTGGTCGAAGGAAACAGAAGCCTCAGAATCAACAAAACTGTGAGATTTAATTTGATTTTTATTGTTTGATTTATACTTTGAATATTGAATGTTCTTCTATGTTCATGTTTATGATTGTTTCGTTTAATTGCTAGGAGGCCTACTAGTTTATTATTTGTTACAACCTACTGCTAGGTTAGATATCAGATCCGTAATTGTTTGATCCCTCTAATCTGCGAAGCAACTAGGGTTTAATGATTTGCTGCATCAGAAATTGTTAGATCTTAGGAAGAACACTCGACTGAATTAAATGCAACTGCTTGTGCTTGTGTTGTTTAGCTTCATCGATCTCTAATGCTTAAGGCTACTGCTGGATTAAATCTTTAACGCTTATTTAGGGGTTGTTCAGTAGTAAGGGTTAAGAGGATCGCTTGTTTTCCGATTAACTGAGATTAGGGAGATGTAGGAAAATAGTTCCTACGATGAATATTCAAAGTCTGAATTGATTTATCTTTGCATCGATGAGYAGTAGTGAAATTCTGATGGTGGATGTTGACTTAGACCAAGACTCATTCTTTTGATTAATTTTAGTACTCTGAATTGCATTGTTTCTCATTTGATTTTCGTTCTTTTTAATTCTGATTTTCTTTCTTTTTAATTGTGGTTCGTTACATACAACCCCCCTCCATCTTTGTTCACGTAGCACACAACTAGGTTAGATACTCTCTGTGGGAGCGATCCTTATTCGCACTACTGCATTTATTTTTAGGAGTATAGGTTTTATTTTTGGGTGCCTACGACAACACGCCAATATACAAACATATGTAAATGTATAATTTTGTATTTTTTAATGAATATGTAAATGTATTTTTTTAATGAAAGTTATGGTTTACCCCACCTAACAAATTTTTATTTATTTTTTTATTTTATTTTATAAAACTCTAATCTATAATATACAAAGTACTATAATTTCAAGTTTTTGTTTGTTTTTTCTTTGTTTGTTTGGAGTGGAATGGGGGTACTTGTTGTTGTTTTGAAAATTCCCGATTAGTACCTTGTACTTCGGGCCTATTGCCACTTTGATCCTCTGAACTTTAAAATATGACAATTTAATATCCGAACTTTCAAATTGTATCAACCTAGTACTTGCCATTAGCCAGCCGTTAAGTGGCATTTGAAAAGATACAAATGTCATCTAATTCTCTTTATAAACCATCCAAATATTGACAAAAAATTAAAGAATTCAAAGTCCTTGCCTTTTCTATTAAASAGGTGACCCCTATTTTCTTAAATAGAAAAAACAATTATTTGAAACTGTATTTTTTTATGAATATTTGAATGATTGATAAAAAGAATTAGATGACATCGAACAGGTAGTTAACGGGTTGATTAACGAGAGGTAATGGATTCACATATTTTGAAAGCTTTTTTTGGTAATAGATATTTTGAAAGTTCGGGTAATTAATTATTGCGTTTTAAGGTTTGAAAACCAAAGCGGCAAGGCCCCAAGTACAGGGTAGGGTAGTAATCGGAAATTTTTCCGTTGTTTTATCGTTGATCAATGAATTAGTTTTACCAACGAAAGAAAGAATCAATAGAAAAATATTTGGAGGACGGTTTTGATTGATGATCATGTGGCATTGGATCCATCTCAAATCTAGAAGAGAAGCGGAATATTCATCTTATCTGTTATCCACTATATTCTCTCTTCAACTGTTCGCGGTTTGCTAACGTCTTCATTATATGTGCGCTGTGTCTCTCAGTCCATGCGAGTTTCGGGTAATAACAGTCTCTGTAAATGGAGCCTCTAATCCCCACCAAGACCCTGAAGCGAGTATCACCAAAGGCCCTTCTCACCAAGTCTCCCCTTCTTCAATCTACGTTCAAATGTCAGCGCTTCTTCTTCAATAGCCATCTTCACGCTCTCCCCAATAGGAGAATTCCCTCTCTCAAAATTGACTCTAAACTTAAAACTTCTCAAGATAACAAGAAGAAACCTATTACCCAGAAGATAATTCTCTCTGAAGGGGCACCGCCTCTGTCGGAGGACGTTGCTGGAAATGAAGAAACTTCGGCCAAGTCCCAGAATTCGTCGAGTCCAATGCCGGTGTTGCGGTTCTTTAAGAAGATACCAAGAAGGTTTTTAGCGCTCCTCTCTAATTTACCCTTGGCTATTGGAGAAATGTTTTCCATTGCAGCTCTTATGGCTCTAGGTATGTCGTTATTTTCACTCTCTTCCTTTTTTCTTTGATTTGTTTATGTTGTTATCTTCGAAAGTTAAGACGTTGAGCATCGGATTTTTAAGTTTTTGCCCAAATTCCATAACATGTAGGCATGTATAACTTTAGCAACTTCTGAAATTGCGATAAGTGGCATCGTCCGTTATTGGTTTTGAGATTTTGTCGTTTAAGTTCATAGACTTGAACAGAAGAACCAGACAGTTAGATTAAGCCAAAAGGGAGGGGAGGGAGAGCAAAAAAGCAGCAATAAAATCATTGCCTCTGGTTGCAGACGCTCAGATGAATAATTCAGAACTGTGTACAAATTTCCAAATGAAGAATGAAGATATAAAAAGACAGAAACTTGAACAACATAGGGTAAGAAAATGAACTTGGTTGACTTTTATTCTGCTGCATTCCTTTAAGTAAAAACTTCAGTTCATGAATGGCAGAGATGTCAAAGGAGCAGGAATTTGGTAATTTTGATTCCTTCATCTGTTCCTTGGAATAGCTATGTTGTATGGAGCAAGAGTCTTGGGCAGTTGAGAAACAGCATATCCAAAAAATGAGTGTGGCATAAATGCTTATCCTTATATGGCTGAGTGTAAAACTACAAAGGATAGGGTCAGAAATGAAGTCATATTATGGAACTTAGGAGTAGCTCCAATACATGATTAAATGAGAGAAATTAGACTGAGGTGGTTTGGTCATGTGCGTGGAAGACCATCTACAGAACCTGTTAGAAGAAGTGAACATTTACAAGTTGAAGGGGCTAGAAGAGTTAGGGGCAGACTGAAAAGGACTTGGGTGGGAAGTAGTAATTTAAGTGCTCATAATTTGATGAAATGTTGAAACAGGAGTCTTGTAGCTGATCCCATAGGACAAGGCTTAGATGATGATGATGATCTGTTCTTTGGAATGAAAAGTAACTTGGGATACTTTTTAGGTAATAAACTTTATTTCCAATTTGTCAAAAAGTTTGAATATCCAATTCTTCCTCTCCTCCCCCTGCAGTCACAGTACATAACCTTGAAGTGCATGTACAGTGTTGATCAGTTCTACCAAATATAATTTAGAGCACGTCTTTATATTTCTACAATAATCTGTCTTTCAACAATGCCATCTCCAAATTTAAATATTTTATTGGGCAACCTTCTTACTTACGAGTTCTAAAGGTTGGTACCCCTGCCTTACCTTTTGGAATCTCTAACCTGCACCCTGATCCTGAATGTCCTTGTGCTTTACCCCGGATGCATTTCTCTAATGGCTGGATTTTCCCCAATGTATTCGTTGGTTATGCAGGGACTGTAATTGATCAAGGAGAAGCTCCAGATTTCTATTTCCAGAAGTACCCAGAAGATAATCCTTTGTTGGGATTCTTCACTTGGAGATGGGTTCTTGGACTTGGGTTTGATCACATGTTCTCATCTCCTGTTTTCTTGGGGATGTTGGTTCTCCTTGCTGCATCACTCATGGCCTGTACATACACAACACAGATTCCACTTGTTAAGGTTGCACGAAGGTCTGATTCCCTCTGCATATCTTATCATTTTTTCTTCATCTGGACTTTTTCTTTAACAAATGAATCAGTATCTGCAGATGGTCTTTCTTGCACTCAGTTGAGGCTATCCGCAAACAAGAATATGCAGATTCTCTGCCTAGAGCATCAGTTCAAGACTTGGGCATTATTTTAATGGGTGCTGGTTATGAGGTACTCCATACGTGATCTTAGTGTTGTGTGCTTTCCCTATTGTTTTTCACTTTGAACGTATAAGTGTGTAAGCTATCTCTTTAATTTCCAACTGTTCTTTGCTTAGATTTCAGATATATTACAAGGAATACTTGTTGAACGTTCCAATATTTTCTATGTGCACACATTGATACTTGTGCGAACAAATGTATCAAGGTGAAGTCTAATGGGGAAGCTACTTAAAAAAAGGGAATTTCTAGGAAGTTCTCAATAATGAATAACAAATAACTACTAATATTATAGATAGTAAGAGAACCTGGTATATCAATAAAATGTTCCTCAACCTATTTTGCCATTTCAATATTTTCTTTACATGATTTTTAAATTGTATTAACTTTTCTTGGTTATTATATCTCCATTACATACATCATTTTATTATATTTAAGTCAATGCAATGAGTCAATGGCCATCTGTGTGGTATCAGGCTTCTCTTGTCAACACTCTTGGCCAAATAGAGAAAAGAACAAGAATAATCTTCGAGGTGTCAAGAATAAAATGACCCCCACCTCCAAGAGTCTCTTATATATTAAAAGATATGTACAATTACAAGAATGCCCATACAGGGCTGAAAGAGAAAAGAAGAATAAGATGTAAAAGTAATATACAGCAGGGACTATACTAATAAGGTACATCAAGTTATAGAGTCTCCACATCTCTGGCTAATAAGTGTTTGGACCACATGTGGTTTTCTCCTCTAATATAAAGCCCTTGCTCCTGGATCATTCATTTTGTGAAAACTGATTGCTGTAGGTATTCTTGAAAGGACCATGTTTATATGCCTTCAAGGGGTTGGCTGGTCGATTTGCCCCAATTGGAGTCCATTTAGCAATGCTCTTGATAATGGCAGGAGGAACTCTCAGTGCTGCTGGAAGCTACAGAGGCTCAGTCACTGTTCCACAGGGACTGAACTTTATTGTTGGAGATGTGCTAAGGCCAAATGGGTTTCTTTCTACTCCAATGTCATCTTTCAATACTGAGGTTCATATAAACAGATTCTACATGGACTACTATGACAGTGGCGAGGTAGGTAACATCTCTTATTTTCCCTTTTAGATTTGTCTTAGACTTACACCTTAGATTATCATGAAAGTTCTTACCCTTTTGACTCTAATAAGCTTCTAAAGATTAGATCTCCATTTCTTTCACTCCATTAGGTGTCTCAGTTTCATACCGATCTTTCTCTATTTGACCTCGATGGGAAAGAGGTGCTGAGGAAAACAATAAGTGTGAATGACCCTTTGAGATATGGAGGTGTCACTATATATCAGACTGATTGGAGTATTTCAGCACTTCAGATACGCAAGGATGATGAAGGACCATTCAATTTGGCTGTGGCACCTCTTAAACTAAATGGGGACAAGAAGCTTTTTGGGACATTCCTACCAGTTGCAGATTCTGATTCTCCTAATGTGAAGGGAATGTATGCTCTTCTATTCGTTTGTCTTTATTTTTGCTGATCTGTTCCAGGACAGTGAAGGAATGAATTCTCACCTCATTTTCCCTTTATTTATTTTCCCTAAAGCTCAGATCCATGCTTGCTCGCGATCTACAGTCAATTGTCCTGTATGATCAAGAGGGGAAATTTGCAGGAGTCCGGCGACCTAATTCGAAACTTCCAATTGAAATTGATGGGATAAAAATAGTAATTGAAGATGCCATTGGTAGTAGTGGCCTTGATCTGAAGGTTATGATTTAAATAATTGTCTTATTTGTAAAATTGTTTAGCTCTATATCTTATCAGCTTAATATTCTTCTATTCAGACTGATCCAGGGGTTCCAATTGTATATGCTGGATTTGGTGCCCTTATGCTCACAACTTGCATTAGCTATCTATCTCATTCTCAGGTGAAATACTCGCCTTGTTCTATTCATGGATCTCTCTTCTAGTGAAATATTTACTGTTTCTGTTATCTGATGAATCTTGAATGTGCTTCACTGTTTCTTTATCCTAAAGATATGGGCCTTACAAGACGGAACAACAGTGGTTGTTGGAGGAAAGACTAATCGAGCTAAGGTTGAATTTCCTGAGGAGATGAATCGCTTGCTTGACCGGGTTCCAGAGATAGTAGATTCCTCTTTATAATTGGAATGAGGAGAGAGAGAGAGAGAGAGAGAGAGAATGTTAACAGAATCCAAAAAGAATGACAATGACAGTCAATTTAATTCTTTGTGAATATGTATATATGCTGATTTTTTCTATATGCATGGAACCTGAAACAATAACATAAAGTCTAGCGCAAATAATTTCTCCATATATTCTATACATATCTGCATTTGCATCCACTTGTGTACTATTTGACTCAGCTTTCAGACTTCATAAAGGGTTCAATCTATTAAATGCGGTATACTTAATGTCATCTAAGATGCTTGCTGACTTTTTTAATCATATCTCCATATGCAGTAAGGTTTGATTGATATTGCCAATAAGAGTTGTAATTTGAGGGCCAACATCAGGAAGAACTATGAAAGGAATGAGAATGAAGAATGATAGGTTAGGGGAGGAGAAATGACATGATTCCTTGCTCATTTCTCATTATTCATATGAAAGGATAATGAAAAGGTTGAAAACTGAGAACATAGGCTTATTATTAACCATTGAAGCCATATGATGGCATTGTCATTGAATGAGAGTTAGGCAACTGCCCTTGACTGTGTTATATTACATTTTTTTAGTTCAATCGTTGTGTTGATCAATATTAGTCGAATGTGTTATATAATTCTTCTTTAGAAATGGAAAGAGGAATTGAAGGCCTATGGATTTTGGTCTTTTTGGAATTGCTGTATTGGTTTTGTCCCATTGCATAAATTTCTTCATTGGCTTTCTTCCATTGCATAAAATTCTTTACTGCCATCTAACATAGGAGTCTAGCTCATGTCTTATTCCATTATGTTAYCTTGTTAGAGCATCTACTGATGTTTTTGGTAATTTCACCAACTAGTTAACTRGTTTGTGCTTTTCTGCAAGGGTGGTTCTTGGGCGCTCCTGGAAGCACCCATTCGTATCCTTAATCTTGTTTACCTTGCTAATTATGATTCTTTGTTTTAGCTTATACTTGATAGACAGTAGACACCACTCCAGGTTTCTGAAATTAGTCTGTACATTACCTCAAGTTACCTGACTTTGTCGAATTATGATAAGAGGATCCCATTAACATTTGATGAATTTAGAGTGTTGGCCAATTTGTATGATTTTGTTTTCCAAAATAAAAACAATTGCCACATATTTATCAGAAGAACGTAATTTCTGCATCAGCAAAAACATGTATGCTTTGCTTCTCAAGATATATCGGAATCTTCTGTCATGGAACTGAAACTGCACTTCCAACAAGCCTCCCAACAGGAAACCATGCACAGCTGCATATTTGGAACATCTCATCTCCCCATGAATGTCAAGGGGAGATGTTACCCATGTCTGGCTGTAGTGATTTGTTGAGGGCAGATCCTTACGTGGCCGTAAAACATGCTATGTAACCAATTAAGAATAAAGATGGAGTTGAGATTCCCTCCCAACAAAAAACTGTTTCAACATGATACCATGAGACTGAGACCCGCCGCCATATATGAGATGTGTGGATATAGATGGTGTTACGAAGTTCAAACATTTTTTTTTGTTGGGAGGAGATCCGTACTCGTGAAAGAACGCATGGATCCCATGGCGTGCTCGCTCATAGTTTTACACATTTGTATTAGCATAAGATCCAGTGTCTGGTTTACGTGATGTGATAGATTTTTGTTTAATCATATGTTGATGAACAACAACCACCCGACAAATTTAACCTTGCCAACCATATCATATACTCAAACCTTCAAGAGTTTCAGAATTTTCTAAAAAACTAAATAAAGAATTCGAGGAGTTGGAATAGATGACATGAAGGTTTGAGCATATAAAAGAACCGAGATTCCTGACCTCCGTTCTTTACCAAATACCAAACAAAAAAAAGACGCCTAACCTGTTTGACTTGATGCTAATCTCAGTCAGTCAGGACTCAGAAATCCGGGTTAGAACATATGTTCCTGATTTTTCTAGCAATCGATCAGTCCTAGCCTAAATCTTTTTCTCTTCAAGTCAAACAGAAATAAATTATTTTCAAATCTGGCAGCTTGTATATCGATTTTCCTCGGTTGTCGTGTTCCCTCTATACCTTATCTTTATTCTTACCTACCTCCTTCCTGCTCTCATCATGTCAGTGACCCCAGTTTAATACTGATTCAATCAAATGCCGCCACCCGTGAACTACCACCTCCCTTTCTATGATCAAGATAGGGTACACCTGACGTTTATGTACCCTCTCTTGTATGTGAGATTTGGACATGGACAAGGACACCCATTGGCCATGGGAGATTCGGAATAGGACGCAGGTAGGCACCAGAGTTACTCTGTATAAACTCGTACCTTTCTCGGCCTGTTTGGCTAAGATCAAAGCATATACTCGCGTTCTGCTGTTCCTCTTCATTACCCTTCTTTGTAAATTGTAATCCCTCAAAAAATTCAAGTAGTCTATACGCAATTTCATGCAAAATGTCCTTTTCCCTGCTTAACCAACCTCTTTTCCATCAACCCTCCCCCATGTCATGTCATCCTGTACACCAACCCTTCCTAAAACCACCTAGAACCTCAAGCTACAGGAGGCCAGGCCTTCAGCATGTTCTGATGTGCCCCCACCAATATTTTGTTTTTTCACAAACATCCACTACTCTACTACACCTGACCTTATAGATTCTTTGATATTTTGACATTTACTACGTCCCCTCACTGTATTATATTGGACTTATTTTGACTTGGTTGCTCTATAAACTCTTCCAATATCTCTTGAGTCACAGAGGTTCTGGGCTGGAGAAGTGGAGAGGGAGAGAGAGAGAGGCCTTTGGAATGGAGGGACAGAGGTGCTGGACTGGAAAATTGGCGTTTGAAGTTATGGGTAAGGAAAGGTTGGCTAATAAAAGCTGGGATGAATCGAAGAAGATGTGGCATATTGCAGCGCCGGCAATACTTACTGCAGTTGCTCAATTCTCTATTGGACTTGTTACTGTTGCCTTCGTTGGACATCTGGGAGAGGTTGAGCTTGCTGCTGTCTCTGTTGTTGAAAATGTTATTGAAGGTTTCGTCTACGGAATCATGGTGAGTGCTAATACCAACGTTTTTGCATTAAATTTAAGACTGTTAGTTTCAGCTTCCACTTTCTCTTATATTGCTCTGTTTTTTCATTAATATTTGGTTATCGGCCTCTATTGGGAATACGATCTTTGAAGAACAGAAAGCCGAAATAAAATAAAAAAAGAAAGTTCTCCAAGAGCTTGCTCTTCCCATATATTTGCTTCTCCATGCCCCCTCCCCTCCCCTCCCCTCCCCTGGAAGTGGTTTAGTATTGCTTCTTGTTTGCTTTTTCAAATTAATCTCACTGGCTGAGCTAGGGTCAGGCAGTAATAGGAATAGGAATTCGGTAGTATGGGGTTACTACTACATCTCCATTAGCTCGTTATGGGATCTCAGAGACTTTGGCTCTGGTTTCTCTTACCGAAAGGAAGGAAACTTCTTACGAAGCAAAGGTAATTTGCACCTGCACCTGCTGAAGTTCATACTATGGCTTATTATTAGTGTTGGTGGTGGGGGTGTCGTTAGGGTACATATCAGGTAAAAGGAAGGGTTATGATTATTGTTTGTAATCAATTATGTGCAAATTGAAAATAGGCACAGAATTTAAAGAGGCTATAATTTTCAGGTGGATAAGGTAAGGTGAGGTATGAGACCATACTGTCGGGGTTCGGGGGTTAGTTAATGAGGCCCGTGTGGCACTTGATTGGGTTGAGTAAGTCTACAATGCAATTAACAATATATAAAACGTAATAAGAAGGCAGGTATCACTCAACTATTTATTTACCTTTAAAAAGTAAATTAAGCTTTTGGGAAAATGATATAGAAAGCATTAAAATAATAAAAAATCATATTATAATTATAATATTATCATTGACATTTCCCCAAACAAGATGCATGCATTGCCCCGGCGAAATAGACACTTGTAGCAATAAGGATAGGGCAGGTGAGTTTGCAACCTGGAAAAAGCAAGAAGCCAAGAACACGGCTTTAAACAATAGGCACGGAATTTCAAAATAGCAAACTTTGTGGAGATTTTTAAGGGTTAAAGTGGGTATGCGTTTGGCAATTCATATTGATATGGGTGATGGCAGTAGCCCAGTCCAACAACCATATAAGACATATCAGTTGAAATGATTTTAGTAAAGTTGGTGAGAATGATTGACTTTGGGTTGGCCGTTGGCATTGGACTTAAAAAGGGTGAGGTTGTGGTGATTGGTGAACAACTTTATACATAAATAAATTTGGTGGGGGGTGGGAGGGGAAGAGGATACATCATACATGCTTTCAAGTTTCACATTGACATAACCCATTTCACATTCATATGGTATTCTATTTTCATGATGTTGAATTTTATAAAATGTACTTTTGTAAAAATTTTTTATAAAAGTATTTTTATACAGTGTTTTCATGAAAGTATTTTTATTAAAGTATTTTTATGAAAATATTTTTGTGAAAGTATTTTTATAAAAGCATTTTTAAGAAAGTATTTGTATAAAATTACTTTTATAAAAATGTTTTCATAAAAATACTTTCATAAAAGTGCTTTTTTAAAAGAATTTTTATAAAAGTAATTAATTTAATAAAAATGCTTTTAAAGGGTATGTTTTAAAAATTTAAAAGAAAATAAAAGACAAAATAGTCACAATTACATATTATTTAAGTGTGTATTAGAGAAAAAAAAAACTACCAAACGCTTACTATAAAATAAGTACTTATTTTAAAAAACAAGCACTTGAAAAAATTAGGTGCCAAATATAAATAAATACTTATTCAAATAAGCATTTATTTTTAAGTACTTATTTAATAAATACTTATTTTTAACTTAAGTAATCCTAAATATGGCCTACTTTAAATACAAGCTGCTTATATATATATATATATATATATATATATATATATATATATATAGGATGTTATGATCCGTGCCACCATCCCAATCAGCTCCTTGATAACCTAAAAACTCGATGCCTTGGATTTCTATGCGGTGTCCTGACCAAGCCATGTCGAGCCACCATTGATGCCCTACCATATCTTCACATGACTCCGGATCACCTGCCCACAAGAACTCTGCCCACGTCTACTCACAACACACTACCCTAGTAAATTGGGAATATCTCCCCTTTTGGCTACCATTTTGGTCAATTTCTACTCTAAATAATTACCATTTGGGGGCACTTGTTGTACAATTTCAATGTCACATATTCATTTTTTATAGAGTTTGGAATATTGTTTGATTAAATCATTTATTAAATAAATATTTATTTCTATTTATGTAATAATTATCTCGATAATGCTTCTTGTCAATGTTTCTCTCAACACCAAATATCTTTTTATGTTTTACTATTCAGCTTTATGTGACCTCTAATGACATTAAATTGTCAGAAGATAAAATATCAAAAAATATTGTTCAACCATTTTTTTGGTTTTTTCAAAATAAATGACAGACTATAATATATAATATATAGATAGAGCTATTATAAATAGATAAGATTAATTTTGAGTGAAAAGTTATTCATCTTTTACACTAAAATTTTGAACCAAAAAAGACTGGGGATTGAAGATCATTGCCACCACAGTACAGCAGTA
Organism: Nelumbo nucifera; assembly: GCF_000365185.1. The sequence goes on from NW_010729251.1 coordinate 62,338, forward strand.
GTCCCATCTGCCTTCTTGTCACGGTCTGATACATGCTTAGCCTTGTCTATGCTTGGTGGGCTTACGTTAAGGGACACCACCGTCACTTTCGCCTGTAAGATTTTTGGGAAAAGTGATGTTATCTTCAAGCAGACCTCCAAAAGCTAAACGTACTCTTTGAGGAGGGGTGGTCGACCTCCTTGGGTGCCTAACCTTGGCACTCCCAAACCATCATCCCTTGCGAGGCGGCCCTAGTTAATGGCTAAAATGGCTACTAGGGTTCCTCATGGGCGCACACATGCTCATGGGAGCAGTGCATGGACTGGCACTACGCTGCCAACACTTAAGGGAGGCTTGGCATGCGGGCCTAGCTCAAGCATGACCCTTCACCACGCCAGCCCCTTGCCCAAGCTGAGTGAGCTACCCCGTTGCCCATAGCGCACGGGTGTGTTTTGGCCCAACGGTTGCCTTTCATCATGGCACATAAGTGMCCATCATCATCGGCATACAGGAGTCCCTTCACATCGGCGCCAAGTCGCCTCTCATCATGGCCTTCCCCCTTTAACACGTAAGAGGCGCCTCCCATGGATTGGCAAGAGCCACCTAAGAGCCCCAACCATGCGACTTGAGGTCATGATCTAGTGCTACTGACCTTGGTGGAGCCATCTCATCGGGTAACTCCTAGCCTCGCATCACACAAAAGCTTGTCTTGGCTTGCCTTGGCTTGGACGTCACACGGGTTTCTTCCTCTGCAAAATTACCCCCGTGACAGTTGGTATCAGAGCAAGCTAGCTAACTACTGCCACAGTTGGTATCAAAGTAAATTAGTACAGAGCCAGTTGAAGCGGTCATGTCGACAAGCAACACATTGTAGGGTGCGGTCCCTAGGCACTTCCACCTTGGTTTAAGCAAGCAATGCACATTAAGCCTGGCAAGTAGCCATTCATTCGTGTCCCCATTCCAATGACCCCAAAAACAGCACCCTTGTGGGGGCAGACGCATTGATTGCTGTGCTCATGCGGGGGCAGATACATGAGCCTTTTCATGGAAGGCATTTTGTGACGGTTTGAGTGGGGGAGTGCCATGCTTCCTCATAGACATTAGTTGTTGTTCATTTTGGTGAGGTGTTGGGCAGTGCGCCTACATCTTGGTTTCATGACGGATTAGCCATTGTTCTGTAGCTTTGTTTGAGACACTACTAAGGTAGGGGCAATAGTCCGAAATTGGTTGGTGTTGACGGTTGGTCAAGGAATATTACTAAAGTGGTAGTTTTGTATAAAATGGGTCCTTGGTTGAAGCCACAATATTGGAATGATAGGAATGTGGGTACACTGGCCGTTGGAGCATGGCGGCCCTGCATCGGCAAGGTATCAGGAGGACATGCTCAGCTCAACAGGCGAAACATTTGCATCAACAACTCACGTCACAAGGCGAGTGCATGTTTGACAACATCATGGGAAAAAGTTGCCACACTCGCACACACATTGCGGTCAGATCTCATTGAGGCAACATATTGGAGCCCCCTTGGAGCGAAGATGTAGCTCGAACCGGCGAGGTGAAGTGTAGTTTCGATGGCCAAAAGAGCATCAGCCATGGCTAGGTTTGAGTAACCCGAACACAGTGAGGTGAAATTTGTAGGCCAGCATGGTGAAAGGGTACACCCAGGACACACGCCAACAACAGGAGTAGACCCATTACATCGTGTTCGGTAGCAACACCGAAAAGCTACCAAGAAGACGGTCAAGCCTTGAGGTAAAGATGATACATGGGGTGCACCTCCGCGAAGCATCACATCCAATTTCTTCGAGGGCCCTTCTTTGACACTTTCAACGACATAACCATTATGCGGTTTGAGTAACCTCAACACAGGGGGTGAAGTCCAGGCAGATCGACATGGTGAAATGGTTCCGTCCCCATAAATGGACACCAACATAGGCAAGACCCGGGTTGGCCAGGTGAGCCCAGGAACTGGCAGACAAGTGGATGGTGCGAGACATAGACGCCTATTCACAAGAAGAGCCATTGTCGATGACGACAATGGATTGAGTGGAGAGACTGTCACGATCTGACACAGGCTTAGTCTTGTCTACGCTTGACGGGCTTACGTTAAGGGACACCACTGTCATTTCGCCTATAAGATTTTTGAAAAAAGTAATATTAACCTTGGTAAAACCATCTCATCAAGCAACTTTTAGCCTTGTATCATACGTACGTCGCACGGATTTCTTCCATTGCATAACTACCCTCGTRACATTCTAAGGCTGCCATCGATCCGGCGGAAATAGAAGTTCACATGACTCATCAGCGCCCGCAGCACATCCCGACCTTGTATTGGGAGGCGCTGATGATGTTAACTCGGCGGAGATCACATTTCGCCCCTGCTAAAACACAAAAGAAAACATCATCACATCAACTGGTTCGGGTGATAGGACACTGGCGTGTTGGCATATATGGCAGGAAATCTACGAGGTCATCCGTCGGCGGAACGCTCTCATCTCATCTTTTGAGGAAAACAAAACCAGAGAAACCCTTCTTAATTTAACTGCAATAGAATGCTCGGTTTTTAATTACCAAGGCAGCAAGATTAGATTAGGGTCGCTTCAGTCTGAACTGGTGAAGTAAGTTACAGGGAAAACAACATCGAATATGCCATCGAGTAACGAGTTAAAATGCGCATCACACCAACCCACTGTGTTTTTGTTCTTTTCATAGCTAACTTCGAAAATCAGAAGCAATTAGAAGTTGTATTTATTTATCCCAATTGAGCCTTTGCGATGGTGACTCCATGGTTTGACAAACCAGCTGTAACGACCCTGCAGAGTTGTTTATTCAATTCTGAAAACCAAAGATGCTTCCGAACCGGGTTTTCTTTGACTTGGATTTACCTCTCTGAGGCTTTCTGCACATTTCTTGATCAGGGAAACAAAGGCTTTGTCGGGTGGTTGGTAAAGCTAAGTGGTGATATAGAGTGTAAGGGTCAAAGCGTGAGTGTAGAGATCTGGACAGAAAACAAAGAAAGCTTCGTCAATGGAGGGACAAAGATTTGGGATGATAGGAAGGTTGGCGTTGGAGATCATACAGAGTAGGAGAAAGCTGGGAGATAAAAGCTGGGTTGAATCGAAGAAGATGTGGCATATAGCAGGACCTGCAATATTGAGTACAGTCGCTCAATTCTCCATTGGATTTGTGACGGTTGCATTCGTGGGGCATTTGGGAGATATGGAGCTAGCTGCCGTCTCTATCGTTCAAAATGTTATTGAAGGTTTTGTGTATGGGATCATGGTGAGTACTACTGATACCTGCCCTTCACATTGCTCTCCTTTTCTTGTTTGTAATTGGTCTTTCTTAGGAATTAATGATCCCTCCATTWACAAAATTGAAGGAAAAACAAGGATTTTATTCCATTCAATGTATATGTATCCTCCCATGCTTTGGCTCTCTGTGAACAAGTTTCTTCTTCTTCATCATCATCATCCTCGTTTCTTGCTGGTTTGGACATGCTTTCACTCATCTTTTTATTTACTTGATTTAGAACAGGCTTATTCTGAATGAGTTAGCTCTAGGATTTTCTCATCATGGAAGTTGGAACATGCCATTAGATTACTGTATGGTTGTATTATTTTATTTTATATAATAAAAATGCTAACCGTAGAGGTTGGAAAGATATATATCTAGATGTTTTAATACATTTGATGCTACCAAACTCAAGGTAGGTGTGTTAAGAACCAAAAATGGGTCCGTGTTGGGAGGGAACTTTTCAAAACAATGGATCAGATGGATGATATGGTCCATGTACATGGCAACAAAAAAAAAAACAATCATTCCTAGTTTGATGATGTGCATCTTCATCTTCTTTGTTATTTGTTAGCCCTTCCACTCCCACATCGCAGCAAGTCCAAAATCTCSTTGACCACCCATAGTGATTAGAGTTTTGAATTTAAAAGAAATGGGACGTGCTTATTTATTGTTTTAATGAAATAAAATCGTGTCTAACGACTCTAACATGATCAATATATATAGATGTGAAACTCAGGTTCGCACGGAGAGGAATCTTTAATTAGGCAATAGTGATTAGATAGGATTTCACCAAATTATCATATTGCAAATTGAGTAATATCTAAGTTTCTTAGATTGAGATCTAGAGTGTTGATTAGTGATTGGGTTTCGACTGCTTGACCAAGTCTGGAGGAGGAGGGTCTTCCCCTTTTTCTTGTGATCTGTCCATTCTACCTGGTTGGTTGGAGGACATATGTTTTACTTTTACCAAATGCATGTTACATAGGGTTTTAGGGATTAGGGGTTTAGGGTTTAAATGTGAAAATCAAGAGATGACCGGACAAAGCGTAATGTCTGTTGATTCAATGGTCTCAACTCAAATTATTAACCATTTCATTCTTGCATGTATACAAGCCTGAAGCACCAAACATTGTTGAGCAAGAAAATATACTTAACTCAATTCAGGCCTTAATCATCCTAAACTATCTGGGGTGGTCTGCATTAATTCTGTCCCCTCAACTATGCTCTATCAAGTGTATGTGTGTGTGTGGAAAGAACCAAGAGTGCTTTTCAGGGGTCCAAACAAACAACAAGTCAAGACTATTTCTGGACTACTCCATAAATTATAATAAAGGGAAACGCTAGATCATCTTCAGCCGAACAAACAAAAGTATATCATACTAAGAATTGCCCAGCGTCTCCCATTTAATCTGGCGTCTATCAATTGATCGAATCTTTTTTCTTTCCTGCTCAAGCTTTGATAYCAGTGTAACTTTATCCACCCAATAATCAAAACACATGACTGACTCTCATCTTCCTACTTACAAGTTTTGAGCTGCAAAAACTTTCATTTGCTTATAATAATTCCTGTTTAATATATAAATATATATAGCTAGGGATGGGAAGTGCCCTAGAAACACTATGTGGACAAGCAGTCGGTGCGGGGCAAATGAACATGCTGGGTATCTATATGCAAAGATCATGGATCATAACCGGAGTCACAGCACTAATTCTGACGCCTGTCTATGTGTTTGCATCACCAATGTTGAAGCTGCTTCATCAGAGCGATGACATATCAGAGCTTGCAGGAAAGTACTCAATATGGGTGATCCCTCAATTGTTTGCTTATGCTCTCAACTTCCCCACACAGAAGTTCCTTCAATCTCAGAGCAAAGTCTGGGTCATGACTATAATTTCTGGGGCTGTCTTGGCATTCCATGCATTGTTGAATTGGATACTTGTCACCAAGCTTGGACATGGCTTGGCCGGGGCTGCCATAGCAGGGAACATCTCATGGTGGTTAGTGGTTTTGGCTCAACTAGTTTATGTGGTTTCTGGGTACTTTCCAGATGCATGGACCGGATTTTCCTTGTCAGCATTCGAAAAATTGGCTGCCTTTGTGAAGCTCTCACTCGCCTCGGCCATTATGCTGTGGTTAGTACTTGGATTTCAGACTTTCAGTTCAGATGCAATGCAAGCAATTCGATTTTTGCCAAATCTTTCCTGTTGCTAATTACTCATAAAACGCAATTGATAACATGCAGCTTGGAGCTCTGGTATTACACCATAGTTATTCTCCTGGTTGGCCGCTTGAAAAATCCAGAAATAGCAGTAGATGCCATTTCAATCTGGTAAGTTGCTACCAATTCATTTTTAATTTCCCATCTTTTATTTAAGGCATGAAACATGGATTTCCCTACATTTTCTTTTATGTTATATTCCCTTCTTTAATTAATTGCCTCTCTTCTCCCTTTTTCCTGCATGGATGTTGCAGCATGAATTTGCAGCAATGGACATTGATGATTGCTCTGGGTTTCAATGCTGCTGTCAGGTAAGCACTTCCTCAAGAGGGCATATGTCAAGATGCATGGCTCCTCTGTTAATTAACTTAACTGTTCATGTGGAGGCTTAGATCTTCATTCAATGATATATATTATTGATCGATCTTCTCTCATGTACACAGCGTGAGGATTTCTAATGAACTTGGAGCAAAGCAACCGAAAGCTGCAAAGTTCTCGGTAGTGGTGGCTGTTACCACATCAGTCCTGTTTGGGACATTTTTCACTGTTGCAATTCTAGCCACCAGGAGCCATTATCCCAAAATTTTCACGGCAAAACCGGTGGTTATAAGGGAGACATCCAAACTCGGGTACCTTTTGGCAGCCACCATTTTTCTCAACAGCATCCAACCAGTTCTCCACGGTATATATGTTCTTCTCTTTTAATGAATTTTGTCACTCAACTCTCAACATAGAAAACTAAGCATTAAAAACTACTTCAATTCATTTACAAGCACGAGTTCCTCAAATTTCAGGGGTAGCAGTAGGTGCAGGTTGGCAATTCTTAGTAGCCTTTATAAACATTGTGTCCTACTACATTTTTGGGCTCCCAATCGGTGCCTTACTTGGTTACAAGTTCAATCTTGGCATTCAGGTAAAGCAATTTACCCTATTTACTCACAGCTACAGACGTGAAACTACTAGTAATTAAGAAATAAGAAATATTGAAGCAGTAGCTCATCACTTGGCCATCATTCTTCATGCAGGGCATCTGGACAGGGATGTTGGCGGGATGTCTACTTCAGACTGTTGTTTTGTTGTTTATCATGCTCCGAGCTAACTGGCATAAAGAGGTAAGTGGATTCTTATTTTAAGCAAGAAAGTGGTAGAAATGGTATTCAAGGTTCAAAATATCGATAATGGCATATTGGGCGAATCGATATACATTTTTTTATTTTTTTGCAACCAGCTCAGGGGGCCGGTTTAGGTCTCCTCTACCCCTTGAACCGATCAGACAGGGGTGTATCGGAGGGGTCCAGAATGATATGTATCGGCCGACACAGGCCACCTGTCAATACTTTGAACCTTGCTTGCAGTACTCTACATATATTTGTATGCGTACTACTTCCAAGATCACGATAACTGTCATTGGTTCTTACTGAGGCATTAGTCCCGTTGATGACAACGAGTACCGGATTTTCCTGATGCAACAGGCATTGCAAGCTGAGGAGCGGGTCAGAACATGGGGTGGTCAATCGGAGCCTCAACAAACACCAAAAGAGACGGCAAATGAAAATGGAGTACAAGAGTTGATACAGCGAGAATCTATATCGATCATGAGCCATTGAATATATTGAGAAGGGGTTAGGAAAAGGGAAAACAAAAAGATTATTAAAACAAAATAGGAAGAAAGAAAGCAAAGGGAAAAGGAAACCGTATTAAATTTCTCACTGTAACGAGGAAATTTGTAATTCTATGGTTCTACCTTCTTGATAAGTAATAACAAGTGAAGTGGTTATCTTCCATAATGTCTCTGTTTCGGTATCTCTGTTTATGGATTTAAATAKGAACAGGAGAAAAGAAAGTGAGTAAGAAAGAAAAAATCAAACATGCATTCTTGTTTTTTCATTGCAACATAAAGATCAAAATACAACTAGAAACACACAAACGTACATAGGACTCAGGGATAGGGTGTCAATCGACCAGTTTTGGTTTGGGTCTAATCCGTTTCAAATCTTGTCAAATCAGATTTGGACGGTCTATTATAATTATTGGATTGTGTCAATCCAAAATAAATTGGTTCATATTCTCATTAGTTTGAGTTAGACCTAAACCAAATTTTCAATAATTTAATCATAAGGCCAAACCCTTGTACAATTTGAAATCATTCAAAATTAAAAACAATATAGAATCACTTTTATGAAAGTACTTTTATAAAAGCACTTTTATAAAAGTAATTTTATGAAAAATATTTTTACAAAAGAACTTTTATAAAAATACTTTTATGAAAGTATTTTTACAAAATTACTTTTATGAAAGCACTTTTACGGAAGTAGTTTTGTAAAAGCACTTTTACAAAATCACTTTAATAAAAGCACTTCTATAAAAGTACTTTAAAAAAAGTACTTTTATGAAAGCACTTTTATAAAAGTACTTTTACATGAAAATATTTTTATGAAATCACTTTTGCAAAAAACTTAYGGAAGTACTTTTACGAAAGCACTTTTATACAAAACACATTTATGAAAGCACTTTTAGAAAATCACTTTATGAAAGAAATTTTACGAAAGCACTTTTATAAAAACACTTCTACAGAAGTACTATGAAAGTACTATGCAAAAGCACTTCTACAAAAATACTTTTCAAAAAGTGCTTTTAGAAAAACACTTTATTGAAAGTACTTCAGAAAAGTGTTTTTGTAAAAGCACTTTTATGAAAATATTTTTATCAAAGTACTTTTATATAATTTTTTATATTTCATTTGATTTGGATTGGATCCAATCCAATCCATTTACATTTTAATGGATTGGATTGGATTTGGTTTGTACTGGATTTGGACTGAATTGGGTCCAGTCCATTTATAAATGGACTTGCAATGGACTGAGTCGAGTTGGACCAAATCTGTCCAATTGACATCTCTAGTTAGGCATAAACAACCACTTTTCCTACCAATGCCTTGATAAAAAAAAAAAAAAGAAAAAAAAAATAGAAGCATTTTCAATGTAAAACTATTAAAGAACCGTTCAACCTCGAATAGGTTCTTATCTCATGTTTCACCCATTGGGCTTGAAGCATGGATAAGTGCAGGCCCACCCATATCGTGTCGTAAACTTAATTAGTTATAATAGGCCCGATGAAGACCAAACACTAGAACAGTTGGTCAAATAATCATACAATCTAAAAGTTTAAGCTGTTAATTGACGTTTTACAATTTTATATAGAATAATCACTAAAACTAAGCAACGAAACAAGACTTAGGAATAGATTCATCCATGGATTCTACGCTAACAACAGAATGAGGTGCATACACAAAAAGACAATAAAGATACAGATTAACGCTTATAATAGCAAAACAAGCAGCAACAAAAGTGCCAAACCATCATTTTGTCTTCGATCAATTAGTCTGATAAAAGGATGTGCTCATCACATTACTTGAAGCCTCTACATTTAATGAGTTGCTATTGGCACATTGCTGATCACGAGTTCACATCTCCGCCACACAAGGGCTGCCCCACAACTCTCCACAATACGTCCCCGCCATCTTTTGAAAACATATCTGATGATGATGATATCACCGGAACTGATACTATCATGGGTGATGTTCCCAATACAAGGCGGAGATGCTGCGAGGCGTTGTGGGGCGGAGATGTGATCTCGCTGATCACCACTTCACCTTTATGCCAAATGATCTGAAAATTAAAATTAAAGCAGTATTGATTTGTAGATGTCCCACTCCTACCATGTGAATGCCTTCTGCTTCACGGCATTGATGGAAGCGTATTTGCATTATGCAACGTTGAGGGGACGCCTGGTCATAAGTATGAGTGTGTGTATGGGTATTTTGTATGGTTTTTTAATTGCTGTTGATCTAGACAGTTGGACTGTTCAACTCGGGAATCATCCAGGCAACTAGTTCTGTTTTACCTCAAATCCTATTTCTGATAAAAAATTATTGAATCAGTTAACAAATTGTTAATGCGGGCGATCAAACCATTAATCCATTCAACGGTTTTTAGCTGTTTTTTAATTTTAATTATTTTTTTTAATTTGTTTTGTCAGAACAAACTGTCCATTCAAACCAAACGGTTAAGCTATCAATCCGGAAACCGGTRGCCACAACGGTTCTGATTCCAAATCATTTTTTAAATCATTAATTTTTATATTATTATGTTTTGACAGAGGAAAACCATTACTTGGGCCCAAATTGTGATGTTAGATGGTTTTAAATTAATAATCCAAAGGAGAACCTTTCATTTTCACGATTAATGGTCAAATGATTGACTTTTTAATTCAAATCCGACAGTGGGTTTTTCTCTTGAAGCCCATGGTTGATTGGACTCAAGTTTGATGGGATCACATTATCAATTGGCCCGATAAGATTGTAGGCTGAATATTTCGACTTGGAGATTTGGTAACCTAGCAAAAATTGGGTACAACTGTACTGTTCAGCTAATACAACTTATTTGTAAGGATTGCGAAATCCATAAGCTTCTCCATTTGACATTTCTTTCACATAGACAAAAGTGCTTCAGTAGAAGCTGAAACTATTTTTCGTCCCTAAATTAGAAGCCTTGATTAGGTACCCATGCTTGAATAGTGGAGTTACGATCCCTTTTAAATATCTCATGAGTTATCATTCGACAAGAACAGAAAAATCAAAACTTGCTTTGTATTTTTGATATCTTTTGAAGGGACACATAACAGGGGTAGCCCATCCCCCAATTCATAATCCATCCAATCTAGGTGCAGGCGAGATTTGATCCCAAGTYTCTGCTACTACTAGGAGACTTTACCAACCAGCTGATTGGCACCTTACAAAATCAAAACTTGCTTTACAAATAAAAAGAATCCACTAAAGACTCCTATAATGGAGAAGCATTATGTATCCATGGCTATACCAATTACCAGGATTAGATAGTTTCATTGGTAATTTACGCTGCTTTGGAATATCAAATTATTAATTAAAGGATATTTTATTATTAATGCTTTATATCCAATAGTATTTTAAATGGAAAACTAGCAGGGACTTAATAATTTTATTTTTCATTTAATGTTAATTTATAAAAAATAATTATTGTTAATTGAATATGAACAAATATTTTTTAATAAATTTAGTTTTATTAATAATTTGTAGTAATTTTAATAATTTTTAAATGAAATTTTGATTAACTTTAAATAAATAAAAATAATTATAAAAGCTAACAATTTTATCAATTCCACTAATAATTAACAATTATATAGGAATAACAACGGGGTGGGTTCAGGGCAGGGCACCCCATCCCTTTCCCTACCCCCATAGTCAAGACACTTTACCCCATCCCCACCCCGTCCCCAGTGTCACGCGGATTCAGGGCAAGGTAATCACTCCTCGATGTCGGACGAGTTCAGGGGCAAGGCACCCCACTCCTCATCAATGATGGAGAATCCTCAAACTTCCCTACCCCATCTCTAGTATTGGGCGGGCTCAAGTAGAGGTGTAAATTGGGTAGTCGTGCTGGGTTGGTACGACACGACCCGCATGTGGTCCGTACAAAGTGCGAGTCGTGCCGTACTAGCCCATGAGGTGTCCTAGGTCGTACCTCCCTCCTCTAGGATAATTTGGGGGGTTAGTTTGGCTTGAGCCTGCATGGGCCCATGCTGTGCCTTGGGCCGGGCTGGTCCATGGGTCAGGCCATATCACACACCAAGCCAAGCTCAAAGCAACACACCCACTCCCTATCCAAGGTTTTTAAAATTGGACCGGATAGGGAACCGTTCTAGGGTTGAACGGTAGTCCGACTGTTCGGTCCGAATGGATGACCCGCTATGACAAAAAATAAATAAAAAGTTAGAAAAACAAAAAAGGCCAAAAATTGTTGTCTGGGTTGATTGTTTAACCACCCAGGTCAATAGATCGCTAGCCAAATAAACAGTTTTTGGACAAAAAGCGGTTTTGAGGTGAAATAGTGTCTGATTCCCAATTTTTCTGGTCTAACCATCTGGTTTGATCCAATTTTGAAAACACAATCCACGTCAACCCAATATGATGATAGAAATTATCAAAAGGATATATTGGGTATCAACCACATGGTAAATTTCTAAAAGTACACTAAATTGTCTTTAATATTCAAAAATGTAATTTTATGAAAAATTTGGAAAATTTATTATACGTGTGTAATTTTGAAAATTTATTCAAATTTATTTAAATATTCATTAAATAATTATTTTCATTTTAAATGGTTTATTTACGCAATTATACTAATTTATCTTATAATTTCTAATATAAACTAACCAATAATTTCCTTTTTCCAATATTATACTATTTTATCATAATAATTTATGTAATTATTTTTTCAAATTATAGTTTTCCATTTCCCATAGTCATTTATCTTTAGTAAATTTCAATAATTTGCAATGAAAATTACATAATTTTTCAATGGTTTTCCAAAATCTATCAAATGTAATAAATTTTCCTAAAATTTACAAAATATTCTAATAATTTTCAATAATTATTTAATGCATTTTAAATAAACTTTCAAATACTTTATATCTTTTAATTTCAAAAATGTTATTTTAAGAAAATGTAGTTTTATGAAAATTTTTGAAAAATTTATTACATTTGTATAACTATGGAGATTTATTGAAAGTTTTTTTAAATTGTTATTAAATATATATTTTTATTGGGTATTTACTAACAAAATTAYACTAATTTATCTTTTATTTTTCAATATAAATTAATTAATAATTTCATTTTCTATCATCATAATATTTTGTTCCCCCATTTGTATTTGGTTATTAATTATAATAATAACAATAACTAAAATTTTATATTTTTTTTATAATTGTTAAATATAATTCTCAATTTTATAGAAATTAGTTAAAGAGTTTTCAATTTCTATAAAATGTTGTTAATGAGTTAATTAATAACAATATTTATTAATATTTGGTAATTTACTAACCGTACTAATAAGAATATTTAATTTTTGGTAATTTACTAATCGTATTTATTAACTTTTGGTAATAACACTATTTAATACTTATTGAATATGCATGGAATTAAATATTAACCATATTTAACAATTTATTAATTAATATGAATATTTTAAATGAGGGAGAGTGGATATAGATTGGTGGGATGCATTTGAGGAATTGATTAGGGAGTGGGGCAACATGATATTTTCCTATTGGTTTAAGTGAGATACCGTAGGAGTGATTATACAAATATTTTTAGGTAGTTGGGTGACATGGCTTAATGGGAGTGGTGGGAAGGGGAGATGAGAGAAAATCAAAGAGAATGTAGGGTGGGGATAATGGAGCAAGGAGAGGCATGATGACGGGGACCCATGCGATGCACAGGATTTGTTAAGTGAAAAGTTAAACAATAGAAATACATAAGAGTATATAATTGTTTTATATTTTAACATTTTAATAAACAATCCTATCACTCAACCTGAGTTGGTCGGTTTTTTAGTATTTCAGATCRACTTTGGTTTAATAAATATATATTAATATTTTATATTTTAAATTTAATTTTTTAATAATGGAAAGTAGGAAAATTCCCATATTTCTTAGTCTAAAATATTTTAAATCATAGATTTAATGTAATTTAATTTTTAATAATATCATTGTAATTTATGTGATTTAAAGTTAATTTTTAAGTTTAAATCTTTTGAACAAATAGACTAAACCAAAAATAGACACAAATCGGAAGTGTCTTGACTATCAGGGAAAGGGATGGGGTGCCCTGTCTTGAACCCAACCCCGTTGTCATTCCTATATAATTGTTAATTATAAGTGGAATTAATAAAAATGTTAGATTTTATAATTATTTTTATTTATTTAAAATTAATCAAAATTTCATTTTAAAATAATAGAAAGAATAAAAATTATTAAAATTACTACAAATTATTAATAAAAATAAATTTATTAAAAAACATTTGTTCATATTCAATAAAAAAGGGATCTAAACCCATGTGCTGATAATATGCAGTGTTAATTAATGTTAGCACTAATTAGGTATATAGATTCCTATGAGCTAATGAGCTAATCCAATAAGAATAATAGAAAAAGAAAATTTAATTACAATTTAAATATTGTCTTTATTAAAAAACTTATTTAACAATTAACATTATTTTATTAATTAGTAGTAATCTATATAGATTACTACTAATTAATAAAATAATTTTAATTATTAAATATTATGAAAATACTGTAATTGTTAAAATACTATAAATAATAAATACTGCGATTATCTACATTTATCAAAATATTGTAATTATTGATTAAATAAAATACTGTAATTATTAATTAACAAATATAGTAATTTTTAAAATACTACAATTATTAAAAATTATGAAAAATACTGTATTTATTAATTAAAAAATACTATATTAATGAATACTATAAATACTGTTAATTTGTAAATACAATATTTTTAAAATACTATTAATACTATTAATACCGTTAATACTATTAATACTATCAATACTATAAATACTGTTAATACTGTATTTTTTTAAAATACTGTGTTTTTCTAATACTGTTAATTATTATTATTATTATTATTATTATTATATTAATTAATTAATACTATATTGGTATTTCTTTGCTAAAACTAATTAAATGTAATTTTCTGGTAATTAATTATAATTTTATGCTACAAATAACATAAAATTATAATTACTGTTAATTACACGGCTTGTGTAAACCGTGCATCACACGGTATGCTCAAACTGTGTGGTGCACAGCTTGTGTAAACCCGTGAGCCACACGGATTGTATTCGGGTAAACCTGAACACGTATCGAAATCGGGCCACGCAGGACCTATTTTGATCGTCTTCTTCGCCCGATCATTAATACGGGTCCTGCATCAACTCGAATACRTTTTTTTTTCCTTTTTAATACACTTTTTTCTTAGTTGATAATCATTTTTGCATATTTCTGCAACATTTTTCGTAGAAAAATCTAGAAAGGAAGGATATTCATGTGAAAAATCAATCTGTTATAAGTGACACTTGCATAAGTGTTTCAGCGTTTTTTTTCCCATGTTAATGTGTTGTTTTTTTCCACTCATATATAGTCATCACCAATACGTTTTAAACGCAAAAAAGGAAAAAAAAAAGTAATACATACCTAGACTGAGCAAAACAAACGAGAAGGTGCAAGTTGAGATGAATGATCTTATGCTGCGGGTTAAGTCTGAAGAACGGTAGATACAGTCATCACCAAATAGAAGAAAAACCAATTTAAGAGAGTATTTGAACAAGCATACCTAGATGAACCAATGAGAGTCCAGTTTCATATAACAGGAGCTTGAAGAACAATGGATCGAAGAGAAAGCAATTGCAGTAGAACGGGAAGAGAGTCTAATTTAAGAGATGAACCAATGAGACTAGTACAGGAAGAGAGAGCAAGAGAGTCCAATTTAAGAGATGAACCAATGAGAGCAATACGAGAAGAGAGAGCAATTGCAGTACAACTAGAAGAGAGTCCAGTTTGAGTAAGGTTTGGCACGTCTCTGCCCACTTCATCTAATTGGTTCTTGTGGTAATTAGGTGGATTAAAAAAATAAGAAAAAAAAACAGAAAATTAGAATGGGTGGTTTCCTACAAGGAGAGTTATGTTGATGTGGATAAACCAATTTTAATATATATATAGAGAGAGAGAGAGAGAGAGAGATTGCATATTAGTATCTTGTACTTTGGGCCTAGTCTCAGTTTGGTCTTCGAATTTTAAAATGTGCCAATCTAGTGTCTAAACTTTCAAAATATGCCAATTTAATACCTACTGTTAACCAGCAGTCAATTATGTGTATCACGTGACATCATGTGTGATTTAAATATTTACAAAATGGCAAAATTTTCCTTCATCTCTCTCTTCTTCCCCTCCTTTTCTCCTCTTCATCTWTTCCGGATTTGTCCCCCTTTGTCACGAATGAACCAACAATAGTGACTTCATCCTTTCACTTGTTATGTCCCTCTCTCATTATCCTAGCCCCCTAATCCCATTCCCTATTAGAGGATACACAACAGTTAGATCATTAGAACCAAACCAACTGACCTAGCAAGACAGCTATAAAAGATCCAAGATCCCAACCGACTTACACCAACTATCACCTTTATAAATATGTAAATCTGTTTCATATTTAATACRGAAAAAATAGTTTCTTTGCACATTGCTTTTGCGCAGCCATATTTGTCATGGTATTAGAGCCTTGATAACGATCAAGACTCACTTTGTTCCTTCCCGTTGTGTGAGTTTCCTTTCCCTATTGACAAGTAGTCATCACTATAGAATGTCGGCGGTTGCAACTTCCGGCGATCAAGTTTCTTCATCATACTCTGTTTCTCTTCATCAACGACTGATCACCAAAGATGACTACAGATCTAGATCCAAGTTCTCCATATTATTTGCATCCCTCTGGTAATCCTTAAGCTATTCTAGTTTCTTGCCCACTCATTGGAGACAACTACTTCACTTGGGAATGTGTGATGCATATTGCTTTGAGGGCAAAAAACAAATACGGATTTGTGGATGGTTCGTTGTAGCAACCAAGTTTGTCCATGGTGGAAGAACATGCATGGATCAAGGTTAATTCCATGGTGATAACATGGATCTTCAACTCCCTAGCTCGTGAACTCCACGAGAGTGTTGCCTACACGAAAATTGCAGTGTGATCATTCCTAATTGTGACCGTGGGATATTGCAGTTCAATCAAAGAAATAATAGCAGATCATGAAAGAGACAGACTCTACCAATTCTTGGTGGGTCTAAGTGATGCTTTCAACAATGTCAGATCCACCATTATGGCCTTAGATCTGCTTCCTACCCTTAATCAAGCTTATGCACTCATAGTTCAAGATGAGAAACATCAAACTATGATGTCTCATAAGACCACCTATCCTTCAGATGTTGCTGCCCTAACTGTCTCTAGATCTGTTGATCGTGCTTCCAACCCTCGGCTCAAAATATGGTGTAAACATTGTAAGCGTCAAGGTCACTCTAAGGATAGGTGCTATGAATTGATTGGACATCCTAAAGGTTGGGGAAAGTGGAAGCCAGGCCGTGGAGCCAAGAAAAATGCTGACTCTACCAGTGGCTCACAGATCTATGCTACTACAACTAGTTGCCCTTCCCAAGCCTCACCAATATACACCCGACTAGGGGTGGATTCGAGCCAAATATCTGGCTATTCGAGCTCAGCTCGCTCATAAACTATCAGGCTCGAGCACAAGTTCGATTTGAATTAGAGACTTGAGCTCGAGCTCAGCTTAAGTCAAAAGCTCAAAAGTTYGAGCTCGGCACTTGGCTCGAGCTCAGCTACCTTTGATTACAGGTCTCCCTCAACTGTTGAAGTGCTGAGCCGAGGTCTATCCGGGCCCATGCAATCCTATTTCATGAATAATAGAATTATGCATCAATGATCATGTGTTGATTACCCTCAACAGAATGCCACTTCATGTGTTGATTACCCTCAACAGAATGGCACTTCATGTGTTGATTACCCTCGAGGTGGTCAGATCATTGAGATTCCAAGCTTCCCTACCACTATTATTTTGGGGAGAGTGCATTCTAACTCCAGCTTACATCATCAATCACTTACCTGTAGTTCCCTTGCAAGGAAAACACCTTACGAAAATCTTGCGGAATAAGGTGGGCAAATTTCAAAAAAATTTCTCTCCCTTCAACTGGGAATCGCATTCCCTATTTTAGAAAATCATATTTTCAATGATCAATCTTGAACCATAAACTGAACCAGATCTTAATAAAAGCAGTAGGAGAGGATTATACCTGATACAGAGAAATATTATATCTCAAT
>NW_010729251.1:110198-228825 GCF_000365185.1 Nelumbo nucifera
ACCAGAAATTTAACAGTGCACCATCACTTCTTTCCTGTTGCTGATACATGGTTCAAAGTACTGATACACTCAATACATAAAAATTGCATACTGTGTGTTTCAAACGAACAACATACTTGGACCAAAAAATAATTAGGGTTCAAGAAATGAATAGGACATCTCTAGGAATGGCATTATCAATATTTTGAACCTAGTACAGATGTAACCAGCTGCCAGATCTACAATGTTTCATATCAGAACCAGTTATTAAAGCAGATATGGACCCAACCTAACCCAGTTCTTACTTGTATCAAGCCTGCCCCCCAAAGGCCAAGGAGGATTCCATTTAGGCCAAAAAAATTAACTCCCTACACAGATGGAATATCATTTTTTTACAAAAATTGTAAAAATTTCTCTTTTATTGTGAATAAAAATAAAAATAACAATATTGTACTGGATTTCTGCATACAAAAGTTTCAATATTAGAAATTCCTTTACGTTTGGATTGATGTTAATTGGAAAAGGAGAGATAATTGGCTTTGAAAAAGTTTTAAAAGAAGATTATGGTATGGTATTAAGATCTTCTATAGAATTTTTTTTTTTTATCAGCAACGAGAAACTTTATTAATGATATGAAACTATGTGAAACTTTAGGTACAAAGGGGGGAGGTAAAATGTCTTAACTCCCCCACCAATAAAATACATTGGAAGAAAGTCAAAAGTTAGCCCAAAATATAGATTCCCTATTCACCCCCTGCTTGGCTAACCCATCAGCAAATGAGTTAGCAGTCCTCTTCACCCAGCTGTAGTGCAACACAATATCCCTACTCAGCCATTTGAATTTTTTCTTCTCATTATTATAACTCCACAACCCGCTGTTTTCTTACTTTAGCCACCTAATCACCACCTCCGAGTCACCTTCAAGGACCAAACATCTGATGTTCAAATCTCTTGCTCTTTGGATACCTTCCAGGGCTGCAGAAATCTCCAATTGGGCCTGAGAACATGAGAGTGATAACCCCATCCTCATTCCTGAACACTCCCCCAGGATTCCTTAAACAACTACCATCAAAAGTCAGTCTTACATAGGGCAAAGGAAGCTATCTCTTTCCAATTTCTTACCAAATCAGCCACAGAATACCCGGAGAACAGCTCCATAGTTTTCAGCCAGTGGGCTACCCTTACAAGTATTAGATCTAACAAGTTTTCCAGGGTTCTTTCCTTGTCTGAAAATATTCGTGAGTTTCTGTCTTCCCATAGGACCAACACACTGCTGCCCTAATGCTTATCCACATAATCTTCCCTCTCTTCTTCGGCCATCTGAAAAATGAAGAAGAGAACAAGCTTTGGACACTCCCAGGGGGAGTCCAAATACACCCAAAGAGGGAGAAAACCCACTCCCGTACTGTTTTAGCGACCGAGCAAGTGACCATAAGGTGATAACCAGTTTCCCCATCAGCTTTACAAAGAGAACACCTATTAGGAAGTAAACAAGAATCGGGTCTCTTTTTCTGAAGTAGGTCAATTGTGTTAATTCTTTCTAAGAAAGTTTCCCAACAAAAACTACCAACCCGAGGAGGAATGGGCTTGCTCCAAATTTCTTTAACTGGGAAGGACAACCCAATAGGATCAGAAGGCCGAGTTAAGATCTTCTATAGGATACCCCTACCCAAATCCATGTATCTTGTGTCCTATAAAAATCTACATTTCTTGCAGAAATCTGCAACCTTGTGCATGCAATATAGCCTCTTGCTCCTTAATAGTTTACTTGGTTACCTAATGTTAATTGATTTTCATGCTAGTATATTCCATAGGCATTTGTTTCTCCATGTAATCTCTCACATGATGTTATGTGTGTGTGTCAAACATCAGTTAGTAGATGGTCCAAGTCTAAGAAATGCTCCCAGCCTGTGAACCAACTAGAAGACCAAAATATTCTTCAGTAACCTATTCATTAGCCTTTTTGAACTATATATATATATATAGATGACACAGACCTCTTTTGTCCCTAATCATTCCTATTGCAACAAGCTTCTACAGGTTGGAATCACCTAAAGCATTCTAACAAGAGTATGCAAGAAAGTCCACATTATTTATATCCAAGAATAACTTAGGAATAGAGAAGGGTCCAAACTTCAAAAGCTTCACTTCTACAAGTTAGAATCACCTAAAGCATTCTAAAAAGAGTACACAAGAAAGTCCACATTATTTCCATCCAAGAATGACCTAGGAATAAAGCAAGATTTGCATTTTTACCAGAATTTAATTTATGTTAGTTAAAGTACTTGAGATTCGAGAATAAGAAGAGGAGGAGGAGAAGAAGAAGAAGAAGAAGAAGAGAGGAAGAAGAGGAGTTTGTCGAAGAAAACTGATGTATTACTGTTCACTCCTGAAGAGCCTTCTTAACATTTTTAAGAAAATTACAAATGGGCCCTTGAATAGGCACCCAAATACAAAAAAGGACGAAAGGACATAAATGTYGTTACATTCTCAACACTCCCCCTCAAGCTGAGCATAGATATTTGTCATGCCCAACTTGTCCAAATTGTTGTCAAGCTTTGATTTTGAGATACCTTTAGTAAGACAATCGGCCAATTGATCTTCAGACCTCACAAAAGGTAAACAAATCTCTCCACTAGCAACTCTTTCTCTAATGAAATGTCGATCGACTTCTATATGCTTTGTATGGTCATGTTGAACAGGATTGTGGGCTATGTTTATGGCTGCTTGATTATCACAATATAATATCATTGGAGTATCAATCTGCACTCCCATTTCTGTCAACAAGTTCTTCAACCATAACAATTTGAAAACTCCATGAGCCATAGCTCTGTACTCTGCCTCTGCACTAGATCAAGCCACAACTGATTGTTTCTTATTTCTCCAAGATACAACATTACCACCCACCAAGGTACAATAGCTAGAAGTAGACCGCCTATCATCAATAGAACCTACCYAGTCAACATCAGAATAAGCCTCTACCTTGAGATGCCCATGATTAGAATACAACATCCCTTTTCTTGGACATCCTTTTAAATAGGCTAGTATTCTATTCACTGCTTGCATATGAGATGATCTAGGCTTGTGCATATATTGGCTAACTACACTCACAGCATATGATATATCTGGGCTAGTCAAACACAAGTAGAGAAGGCGACCGACAAGTCTTTGATACACAACTTTGTCAGGAAGGACATCTCCATCATCAACTCCCAATTTATGATTGGGATCAATTGGAATTTCAACTGTTTACAATCCAATTTCCCTATTTCCTGAAGCAAATCAAGGACATATTTCCTTTGAGAAATATAAATGCCCCTCTTTGACCTTGCGACCTCAATCCCTAGAAAACACCGAAGATTTCCAAGATCTTTAATTTCAAATTCAATAGCAAGAAAAGACTTTAGTTCAGCAATTCCAGAGATATCATCCCTTGTAATAACAATGTCATCAACATATACTATCAACATAGTCACTTTTCCATTCGCTCTCCTGATAAACAAGGTATGGTCAGCTTGAGATTGAGAAAAACCAATTTTTAAGATAGCTTTTCTGAATCTGTCAAACCAAGCTCTAGGGGACCGTTTAAGGCCATAAAGGGATTTCTTCAAACGACAAACCTTTCCTTCACTCCCAGGGATGTTCACTCCAGGAGGAAGTTCCATGTAAACTTCTTCCTGAGGGTCGCCATTAAGGAATGCATTCTTAACATCCATTTGATACAAGGGCCAAGAATAATGGACAGCAAGAGATATTATAGCTCGAATTGAGTTCATCTTGGCTGCTGGAGCAAAGGTTTCCTAATAATCAATGCCGTAAGATTGAGTGTAGCCTTTTGGCACAAGTCAAGCTTTATACCTTTCAACTGAGCCATCAGCTTTATGCTTCACTGTGTAAACCCACTTGCAGCCAACAGGAACTTTGCCCACTGGAAGAGAAACAATTTCTCATGTCTAATTTTTCTCAAGCGCCTCCATTTCCTGGTTCATAGCATCCTTCCAATGAGGGAACTGCATTGCCTCAGTAACATTGTAAGGGATAAAAACAGAAGCAATGGAAGAGATATAGGCACAATAAGAGGGAGACAAGGTATTATAACAGACATAATTTGAGATAGGATATTTAGCACATATCCTTTTTGCTTTACAAACCGCAATAGGAAGGTTAAGGTTAGAAACCATAGGCTCAGTAACAAGTTCACCGCAAGTATCAGAAACAAGAAGAGGTTCAAAATCCAGATTACCTGAGTCCGGGAAGTTAGATTGTAATGGACATTCAATCTCTGGAGTCATCCTCTTTTTTCGTCTAACGAACCACTGGTGCCAAGACCGAGGAAGAGGAGGAGGCACAGGAGGAGTATTACTACCACCACAAGGAGGAAGAGGAGAAGGAGAATGATCGACTATACCAGTTACAGCTAGAGCAAGAATCAGCGTACAGAAAGGAGTCCGATCTTCACTAGCATTCTCCCCCTAAAGAGAAGGACAAGAAAAGGAAAAGAAGGGAGTAAACTCAAAGAATGTAACATCTTTGGACACATACCGTTTTCCAGAGTGAGGGTCATAACAACGGTACCCTTTTTGGACTGAAGAATATCCCAAGAAGAAACACTTAATAGACTTTGGATCAAATTTCAACCTAGAAGGACTCATGTCATGGACCTTAGGAGGAAGATGGAAGGTATCCTCATCGAGAAAAAGGAGCTGATGAGGAGACTGGAGATGAAGGGTCCACGAAGGAAGTCTGTTAATAAGATATACAGCTGTTTGTACAGCATCCCCCCAAAACCGAGTTGGGACATGCGTTTGGAATAACAATCCCCTTGCAACTTCAATTACATGTCTGTTTTTCCTCTCTGATACCCCATTTTGTTGGGGGGTATGAGGACATGAACTTTGGTGAATTGCTCCTCTCTCTTCAAGGAAAGTTTGTAAATGCTTCTCAAAGTATTCCTTGGCATTGTCAGATCTAATAATCTTAATCTTCTTTTCAAATTGTGTTTCCACCATATTAAAAAAGCCTTTTATAATTGATCAAAAGAAGGAACTTCATCTCGGCTCTTCATCAAATATAGCCAGGTATATCGTGAGTAGTCATCAACAAAGAGAATAAAATATTTATAACCACCCATACATGGAATAGAATAAGGTCCCCAAACATCAGTATGTATTAAATGGAAAGCAACATTACTTCTTTTGTTACTTGCAAAATATGTGGTTCTACATTGCTTTGATAGTTGACAGACTTCACATTGTAAACCAGAACTAGACAAGGACTCAAATAGACTAGGAAACAAAAACTTCAATGAACCAAAAGACATGCCCAAGACGGTGATGCCACAATTTCAATTGACTTAGTTTTTCATCATGATAGGACTCAGACTGACACATTAACCCAAACTTTGGACACTGATCAAGAAGATAAACTCCATCGGCTTCATGTCCATTGCCAATCGTCTTCCCCGTACTCAGATCCTGGAAGACACAATAAGATGGAAATAATGTTACAGAACAATTATGAGACTTTGTAAGAGAGCTAACAGATAAGAGATTTCTATGTAGTTGTGGGACATGGAGAAATGATTTCAGAGAAAGGTTGTTGGTAAGTTTAACTTCACCAAAACCCGAAAAAAAATTTATACATGGTAAAGTAGGAAGGCATACCAATCATATGATCACTGGCTCCTGTGTCAATTATCTAAGAGCCAAAGGATGAAGCATGACACGCAAGTGCAGTACCTGATTTTGCAAAGGCACTGGAAGGTGTATGTGAGCCAACAGATGTAGGCAACCCACTCTTTTCAAGATGGAGCAAGATGCCTCTCACTTTTTCCATCACATCAGAGGTGTCATGAGTAGATGCCTGAGCAGAAGAACTTCCCTCAAGCATGTGAGTCTGAGAATCATGACTAACTATAGCAACATGAGCATTTACCTTCTTTCCAGATTTAAACTTCTCAGGCTTTAGGTGGGGGTTTAGTTTCCAACACCTATCCTTGGTGTGCCTTGGCTTCTTGCAAAATTCACAAACTACATCTTCAGGTTTACCAGAACTCTGTTTGGGTTTTATAGACATAAGAGTTGTGTTCTCACTAACAGGAACTTGCATCATGGCAATCCTCCTACTCTCTTCATTCTGCACCAAAGAATATGCCATGGAGAGTGACAAAATATCAGCACTAAGGATGTGTTGCCTAGTGAAAYCATAATAGGCATTTAGTCTAGCAAGAAAATCAAAGACTCGGTTTTTCTCAATGCACTTCCTATATTGTCCAGCATCAATAGGATCCTTCCACTCCAAAGCTTCTAAATGGTTCATTTCTTCCCAAACTGATTGTAAGGAAGATAAATACATGGCCACCGATTTCTCCCCCTAACGCATATTACATGCTTCTCTCCGCAACTGATAGATTTTAGCCGTGTTCTTCGCTTGAGAATAAGTTGAACTTAACCTATCCCAGATGTCCTTAGTTGTTAGAAGGAACATATAGTTGCGGGCAATGTGAGGCTGCATAGAGCATACTAGCCATGACATAACCAGCAAATTATCCTGCTCCCATTTGGAATAATTTGGATCTTCAGGCTTCGGCTTAGCTTCCTTGCCGGTAATAAACCCAAGCTTACCTCTTCCTCCGATTGTGAGCTTAGCTGATTGAGACCATTCAAGAAAATTTGTTCCATCAAGTTTTACAGTAGTAATTTGCCCTCCAGCACTGTCATTACTTCCCGGGAGGACATAGGTAGGTACGTACACATCCTTGTGTGAATCCATTGATCACCACCCCTCTAAAAACACTTTTCTCGCCAACGCCACAATCTCCCAACACTAGTTGAACACCCAAACACCTTTTCTTGAAGGTTAAACACGAGCTACAACAATAAACAAAGGAAAAGAAGGTGTTGGCGGCAAAATAAGGGAAGAAAAAATTTCCCAAAAATAATTTTAGGGCTCCAAAAAATCTGAGACTGCTTCCTGTAATCTCAGAAAATCACCACACTTCAAACGCATGTGGCTTTAACAGCAACCAGCCCACCATGCGAGCATGCGAGCATGCAAACCCTAAACTCCAAATCTGTAATTTTTGCCAATTTCATCTAAAAAATCCAAGAAAAATGTAAAAGAGCTTCAAACCTCCATGATATGTATATCAAAATTCCTCTAAAAATGAGATGCATCAAGTCAAAACCGCAAATGAACACCGCCAACTGTACGGACTGCTGACACCAACCAGCGGCATGCTGACGCCAACAGGTTCGTCTGTTAGTCACGACCAGCGGCGGATGCTCTCCTTGATCTCCTGATGCTCTGATACCAAGTTAAAGTATTTGAGATTCGAGAATAAGAAGAGGAGGAGAAGAAGAAGAAGAGAGGAAGAACAGGAGTTTGTCGAAGAAAACTGATGTATTACTATTCACTCCTGAAGAGCCTTCTTAACATTTTTAAGAAAATTACAAATGGGCCCTTAAATAGGTAACCAAATACAAAAAAGGACAAAAGGACATAAATGCCCTTACATTCTCAACAATGTTATATTACCAAGTTATGAGTTTCATACATATAGGTGGCAGAATATTTTTTTAAAGTTGAAACAGAAATAAAAAGAAAAATGTAATGCTAAATTGAGCAGTATATTCATATGTCATTGAAGCAAACCAATTGTTTCTTCTTTTTCTCAGAAAACTTATATAGAAGCAGTTATAGGGATCAATGTAAAGCCAAGAAGAGGTTTGGAAATGAAAGGGATAATTATTGGAAGCTGAAACTTTGGGCAGGGAGAGTGGTTAGAAACCCAGCTCTTCATCACCCATGTGGATTGCACACCATTTCTCCCAATTGTTTCAAAAGATAGGTCATCAAGACATGATTTTAAACATATGATGAGTGACAAGTATTCTGAGGAGTGGGGACAGAAAAAAACAAAGAATGGAGGAATTAATGTAAAGTTGACATGAAGAATACATGTACCTGAATCCTGTTGAAAAAGGGAATGGTATAGGATAATACATATTTCCATTATCATAATGAGGAGGAGACTCAACATTCAGACTTTCTTGTATTGCTCTAGCAAGTTGTTCATCTTCCTCCAAATGAGATCCACTATCTGAAGAGAAACACAATAAAATAAAATTCTATAGTATATAATCCAGAACCCATTGAACTAAGAAATTATTAATGTAAACCATTGCGAAATGTGAAGTAGAACATAAAAATGCATGGTAACTTCAGAATAGAGTGCGAAAAATGCTTAGTTACGTCATTGGTCAACTCCTTGTTTTTCCACTGCTTTTACTTRGCAGATGTAGAGATARCCTCAATAATCAAAGAAAGGGAGCAGGAGATGGGGGAATGATGGGGAAGAAGAGAATCCCCAGATATCAAGCAGTTTCCAAGTCTGCACACAAGCCTGTACCTGGGTAGTTTTGTGCACTATAGTTGATGATACTGCAAAATCATACAGTTGGTTTTTTTGGACCCTGCCATATGCACTGTTTCAGTGAATCCAGCAGGATCAAGAACAAAGTAAGCATACACCCATTCAAATCCAATCAGTGGTTACACATGCACAGGTTATTGGGGGCTTAGTGCTCTTACTTTGTAGTATTGCTACAGAAAAAGATTTAAATGCTATAAATAAAATTAACATTAGTAAATGGAGATCAACACTTAACAGTTATTCTCTGGATCACAAAATATCATTGTATTTTTTTTATATATATTTAGTATGCTGGATCAGAAACCATGCTAAACCTGTGGCCTGTGCTGATGAATGTAAACCTACAATATCACTAATTACTAAAGACATCACTTCAGCATCACATTTCATCACCTTTTATATTTAATTCAATGTACTTATACATGCAGAATCATGGATTATAGGTTTGGGAGTTACAGCATCATACAATGTCAAGAGCATTAATATCACAACTAAGGCATACTACTCACCAATCACATTTTTCCCTTTCTGATCTTCTTCTGAAAGGGAAAGTGCAATAGCACAATCTATATCTTCATTCTCATAATCTGACCAGGCATCCTACATTAAAATTCTCCAAATTGACAAGGTTAGCAAAGTAATAAAATAATACAGAAAATGGCATCAAAGGAAAGGTAGGGGCAATAAAAGATAAAGGGAAACACATAAATTTCACAATATAATCAGGGCTATATGAGACCATGGCACCAAGGGGCAAGGGTATAATTTCTAACATAAGTCTATTTATGTCATATCCCTTCCTTGTCAACAAATGTAAAGAATTTCCAACTCTGACATTTTTTTTTTTTGAGAAGTGGTAAAGTAGAAACAGAAACAAAATTTGACAAGAAGTTGGTCTTATGAGTCAAGCAGAAACAGCAAAGAAGGATATCAATAAAATACATCAACTATGTTACCCAGATATAGCAAGGATGTAGCTGGACATGGTGTCAGATACTGAAATTACATTAAAAATTGAAGTATCTGACACAATATGGCACCCTTTTAGAGATACCCAGGAATAATAAAGCAGCAAAAGTAATTAGAAATGAATTAGAAAGTTCATTCCAAACCTTGTCATTTTCATATTTTCCATGGTATTGCCCTTCTGAGATTTTATGGTTGGAACCTTTGAAAATTTTGCTCAGCCAACCCATAATGCAAGATGTTATTGGCACATTTTCCAGAAAAAATTTGCCTGCATAGAAAACTCACTCATTAAGGAAGAGAAACATTAAAAAAAGCACAAGTAACCAGGATCATAGCTCCCCAGTCCCCAGACATCAAAGTTCCATTTGCTAAATCCTTTTGGCTTCAAAGTAATAAGAGAAAGGTAAGTGAATTCATTATATTCTTCATAATTGTCAAAATTCGAAGAGAGGAATGAACATGAGAGGAAAAGAAACTACGATTGACAATTAAAATTCTTACAGCACCAGAATAGTAAAGAAGAAAATTTTGAAGATTTCTTCTACTTATTAAAAGTTCTTGAATAAATTTTTTCCCAACTAAACCCCATTAAGGTGAAAAGAAAAAAAATATATACCAACAAAACCTATAATAGATGAGAAGCACCACAATTAAGTTACATGATTGAGAACGTTTACCATTCATACCACTTGAAAAAAAACAATTAATTTATCACAAAAAAAGGTTTTGACACAGTAAGGCTCAAAGTGAAAATTAATTATTTGTTGGACCCATCACATCCATGAACTGAAGTCCATGAAAACAAGAAACTTCACATAATTCAGTTCAACCTAATGAAATAAGAGGTAGCATGTGTATGAAACAGTATGTGCACCAACTCAGTAAAATATCTCCCTATGATTAAACTAGTCCGCTTTTGGAATGTATTACATGCAGAGCCTCCATTACAAAAAGAAACTACATACAACCCAATCCAAACAGATCATCCCTACAAATAATCAGATAAAAATAGCAAATAAAACACCCACCAGACATGTGAGTTCTGGAGATTTTTAACACCCTTGAACTCCAACTAGATGTGAGTCATAAAACTTCTTGGACAACAAGGGGAAAAACCAAGTGAAAACTTCCCGTCTTCGTATTGATACAAGAAAAACCCTCTGAAAAGCGAGATATTCTTCCAGCTCGACATCTCCAATAAATAAATGGATTGGGAAATAAATAATTCTCAATAAAAAAGGATGCATGATTCGAAACATGCAACCGCAACTCACCTGAAACAGAATCTGCACAAATGGTGGAAGGAGGGGAGACCCGGATCAAAAAATGGTCCCAATATGCTTGAAAGCATAGTCACCAGGGTCATTTACAATCACAAAGAGATTCCTTATCAAGTTATCATGCCATTCATTGTTCTTTTAATCCAGAGAAGAATCTATCAGAGCGAAGACGTTCAGAAAAAGAAAAAAAAAAGGGCGAATAAAAGAAATAAACAAAAAAATTCTTTTCTTGTTTACATTTATACATAGAGGAAGATTCCAGGAAGTAATATCGATTAAAGAAATGGAAGAGTACTTGATATCTACGCGACTCTTCTGGCTTATTTCCTTCTTCACTAATTTCCAATAGAAAATCAAAACAAATGGCGCCAAACCCATTAGAGCATTTTTCTTTTAATTTCTTCAGGCTATTTTGCACGTGGGTCCTATACCTTTCTCACCACAAAAGAACCCCAAAACCCTTCACTATAAAAGTGTAGAGACAGAAAGAGAGATCTCAAAACGCCATCTTTATGTTTTCTGCTCTTTTGCGCTTTTCTTCGTTTGCAGCATGGTTGATACGAATATCCATGAATAAAGGGAGCGACAAAAGAGAAAATCTCTCAAGTCTCAATAAAAGAAAAAGGGCTACCAGAAAAAAAAAAAAAAAGAAAAAGGAAAGTAGAAAGGAAAAACTTTAATCTCTCAAGAACCCAATAAGGAAATCAACCTTCCAACACGTAAAGGAAATAACAAAGTCAAAATAATCAAAGAAGTACTGTTCAGTAAGATTCCCCATAACATTCAAACAAATGAAAAGAAATCTCATCAAATTATGGTTTCTTCATACACCCTTAAATGTTGGCTTTTAGAAAAAAACTACCAAAATTATCTTAAAAGTTAAAAATTGCCATCAAGATTTGACATCTCTCACTCTGTTTTATCTCCCGGCAAAGAAATCTACTTTTATAATGAGTCGTGTAAAGTCAAGAATGGATTTTTCTTTGTTTTTTAAATTTTGAAAGCAAAAAATGGAGATTATGGAGTTACCCACTTCTGAAAAGAGGTGATCATCTGATTTTCCTTTTTTTGTTCTTTTTGCGTCATAGCATGCGTAACATATTCTCATCTCATGATTCGCGGTTGCCATTTGCTTGCTTGAAGTCAAATTAAAAAAGCTGAACTATATATCCTATTTGTCCGACAAAGATTGGAATTGTCAAAAATTTCTTCTTTTCTCTAAGCATAGAACAAGAGCTATCTATGGGCCGCCTGGTTCCATTCAAGTGATTGTAAGCATGTTTTTAATGGGTCCCTCGAAATATTGTTCAATTAAGCAAATCAAACCTATCACGATTGCATGATTTACGGTTCCGTTCTCCACTGGCATTTGGGTGAATAGTCTAGGGAAGTTCCTAACATGAATGATTGTGAATTTGTGATAATGTATCTAATCAGGCTTATTCATGGCAGTCGGCAGATGTTCCCGACGAGTCCCATTCAATGATAAGCGTCGGCTGTTGGTTGGCATTCTAGACAAATCCATTTACGACACTCTGGTGGTCTGAGAAACTCTCAAAGACCCAACGATTCCTAAAAACAGAAGTCGATCAATTGATTCAACCGTTAAAGTGAAAATCCTAAAAAGATGGAAAAAAACAAAATAGAAACAAACTAAGTTCTTTATTTATTTWTTTTTTTCTATTTACTTGCACTCTTTCTATTACAACATGATATAAACAAGGATAGATGATAAAAGAAAAGAAAAAAGCAGCTTACAACTCCTTAGCTTATTTGAAATTTTGTATAAAAGCTGTAAACAAGAACATATAGAAATAGAAGAAGAAAGAGTCCTAAATATTAATATTATTATTATTTCACATTATGGCCACTATTAGGAGACATCGAAATAAAATAGTGAGAGTTAGAAATGAGGCCGGAGCATGGCTGAGTGAAATCACTGACATTAGAAATCATTCGCCAAAACTTTTGAGCAAAGATTCAAATCTGAGGGTACTAGTGGAGTTAAGGAATTTATAATTGATTTAAATGAAACTTAGTAATGAGCAGAACTTCTTGTCAAAGAGGTTTGTAACACTAAAATCAAAGAAGTACTTGAGTCTATCAAGGATCTCAAGGCACCGGGCCCCGATGGGTTAAACGCTTTATTCTTCAAGAAATTCTAGCCCATAATTGGAGAGTCGGTTTCCAATGTAGTTAATCCTTTTTCCATAATGGGAAGCTTTGTGGGATTTTAAATCAAACTTTCATCACCTTGATCCCCAAAAAGAAAAACCCGGAATCTATAAATGATTATAGGCCAATTAGCTTTTGTAATGTCATTTATAAAATTATATCAAAAATCCTTGCAACTAGAATTAAAAAAATTTCTTGATAAAATCATCTCTCCTTATCAAAGTGCTTTTGTGCCCAATAGGCAAATAACAAACAGTATTCTTATTGCTCACGAAATGATTCATTCTATAAAGAAGAAAAATGGATCATTAAGACTCATGGCTTGCAAAATTGACATGGAGAAAGCCTATGATAAATTAGAATGGGTTTCATAGAAAAGATTCTCAGAAAATCTGGGTTCCATGAAAAATGGATATCATGGGTCATGGAATGCATAAGAACAATTTCTTATCAAAATTTAATTAATGGGAACCCAACAAATGAGTTCAAACTGAACAGAGGGATTAGACAAGGAGATCCTCTCTCCCCTTATATTTACGTTCTTTGTGTTGAAGTTCTTTCAAAGAAGTTAGAAAAAGAAAAAGTTGAAAATACATACCAAATTAGTTGCAGGCTTTCCAGAGGAGGGCCAAAGATTCCCATTTTGCAATTTGCAAATGATTGCATTATATTTGCAAAAACCACAATTCCTGTTTGCTTGAGAATTAAAGAAATCTTGATCAATTTCACTAAAGCCTCTAGCCAATGCCCAAATTTCTTGAAATCTTCAGTGCTATTTTCCAAAAATGTTCCTTTTCAAAAAAAAAAAACTTCTCTCTAAAATGCTTAGGATACCTTTGGATGCCAATCCAAAGAGTTATTTGGGTGCACCCTTAATTACAACAAGAGTAACTAAAAGTACTTTTGCCAGTATAAAGGAGAAAATGGCTCAAAGACTTGTAAACTGGAAAAATAACACATTATCCTTAGTAAGAAGGCTAACTTTGATTAACTCTACTACAAATATGATGCCAAATTTTATTATGAGATCATTTAGAATTCCAAGAAATACCATTGAGGATCTTAACAAAATTCAGAGGGATTTTTTGTGGTCAAACTCGAATGGGAGAAAACCCATACACCTTTTAAAATGGGTAAAGGCTTGTATACCCAAAAGTTTGCGGGGGTCTTGGTTTAAGGAACCATCTTTGGGTGAATGAGGCAAATCTTGCAAAGCTTGGATGGAAAATTTTAAGTGAGGAAGAAAACCTTTGGGTTAAGGTCACCAAGGATAAATACTTGAGGAGGGAAGATTTTTTGAATGTCAAGATTAGAAAGAATGTCTCTTGGGCATGGAGAGGCATTCTTCTTTCTCGAGATCTTATTAAAAAAGGATCGCGCTAGTTAGTTGGGATTGGAAAATCAATCAAATTCTGGCATGATAATTGGGTGTTAAGGAATCCTCTAACCGAAGAAATTAGTAATGAAAATAATGAGAACAATAATACATACGTCTCAGAAATGATCGATCATGAAAGAAAATGTTGGATTGAAGATAAAGTTAAGAGGATAATTCCTAACCAAATTTAGAAAAAAGTGAAACCGATCTTCATCTCTTCAAACTTGGACGATAAATTAATTTGGGGATGCAATCCTAAAGGTGAATTTACTATCAAATCGGCAATTCGGCATATTCTTTGAAATGTTCTTGCGTGGCTGAGCAAAATCATTAAAGAATTGGGTTACTAATGTCTAGAAAATGAATTGCCCTTCAAAAATAAAAACTTTTTTGTATCTACTTCTGTAGAAAAGACTTCCTACAAAAAATCATCTTAAGAAGAGAGGTTTTGATTTAATGCTTCTTGTTATTTCTATGGAGAAGTTGAGAACACTGACCATATCTTTAATCACTGCAATTTCTCTAAACAAACTTGGGCTACAATTAACCCCTCTATTGAGGGTCCCAACGAGAATGATCAATCTATTGAAGAGTGGTGGCTTCAAATTGGAAAAAACAAGGGGGATGGGAGTACTTATTTAAGAGAGAAACTAGTGTTTATCCTTTGAGAAATTTGGAGAAATAGGAATCAAGAAAAATTTAGAAGCCATAAAAGAATCCATTGGTAAATGTAATGTTAAGAACTGGAAGCCTGTAGTTTGGAAAACCCCAAACCTTAACTATATAAAGATAAATTTTGATGCATCCCATAATAGTGATGGRAATTGCTCAATTGCAAGCATTGCTCGAGACCACCTTGGAAAAGTCTTAAATCTTAAAGCGATTAAGTTGGGGGTTTCCACCATCAACCAGGCTGAAAGCCTGGGCGGCTTGGGAAGCCCACAATATGGCTTGGAACTTCAGACAATCTCCTATCATTATCAAAGATGACTCCAAGCTTGTTATTTCATGCCTAATCTAGAAAACTACCCATCTTTGAAGCATAACTAACATTATCAGAGAGTGCATTCAGATGAAGAATATGTTTGACAAAGGATTGAAGTATAGGCACATGTATCAGGAGGCTAATCAGGTTGCAGATTAGTTGGCTCATGAAGCACCGTCTTCTTCATTGACTTTTTTGTTTTTAATCCTTCTCCCCCCTCCTCTTTCTCTCATTTGTTTTGTTGATTTTTGGGGATGTGCTACCCCCCCCCTCCCCCCATCTTGTGCAGCCCTTCTGTTATCATAAAAAAAAGTTGAAAAAAAAAATTTGTGTAACCCCAACATTTCTTAGTGATATACATATCGATTAACACAAAAAAGCAAATGATAGCATGAATACTAAACCGATTTTGTTTTTTTGCGTAAAACTTTCAAGCGTTGCACAATGTTTTTAACCCATCGTTGAACCAATTGGTTGAACCGTTTGAACCATTACCTAGTCATGATCAGGGTCTAGTTCTAATAAAACCTGGAATTTGTTCAAAAATCGTTGACTAGGTCAAAAATCATTTTATATGGCCGACCGAATCATTGATCCATTCAACCTAGTAACTGGGTCACAAGCTGCACATTAAGTATGCATGCAAAATTCAAGAGGCCATAACATTGTGCTTTGATATCTAATTGGGGTGATACTTTTTTTTATTCTAAGTAACTTTTYGAGATCTATGTGTCCCAAGGTGTTGTATTGCACTATTTTCGTAGAAAACCTTTTTTGACCTCAAATCAGAATTTTTAATATTTTTAACAAATATACAAAAATTAAAAACTGCATTAAAATATAAGTTAAATAAAAATTATCCTTAAAGTTTAGTTATTATATCACATAATGACATGTGCAACTTAAAACTTTTTAAAATATCAAAATTATCCTTTGAAATAAGACATTATTCATCATCCTCTTCCTTGAGAATCAAGATTGAACCAAAGCAATGGTGAATAACTCAAAGGACATTTGAATTTGGGCATTTGGATGGTTGATAAAGAAAATTAGATGACACTCGAAAGACATTTGCATCTTTTCACATGCCACTTAATGGTGGTTAACGATTTTGGACTAAATTGAGACGTTTTGGTAGTTTACGTATTAGATTGGAACGTTTTAAAATTTGGGTACCAAACTGAGACTATGCCCAAAGTACATGGTACTAATCTACAATTTACCCTTTGCTTTAATTTAGATTGGTTCTAACCCAAACCCGGTCCATTGACACATGTATTTTTATCTTCTATCAATGAACTAGATATTGACTTAACCAATCCAATATAAAGTCATTAAAAATGGATCAGGTCCAATCCAATAAACACTTTGGACCATTAATTCTAGACTAGTCCAATTCAATATGTCTTGTGGGTTTGTCCAATCCATCCCAATTGATTTTGGTTTTGGATGGGGTCAAATCCACAACCAGTCCATTAGCATCCTTATCTGGGTATATGAGTGTATGCATGTGGTAAGAGAAAGAGAAAGCAATGATGAAATTTAATTGTGTAGAAAGTTGTTTAGATGCTCAAATCCCAATTAAAGTAAGTTTCACGAGGCTTTATTAATGACCGAAAGCATATGTAGAGTTTTGAAGCTTATGAGCATGAAAAGGAAAGTTCTTCCTCCAGAAGACCAAGCTATCATAATAGTTATGCTAGCAGGCATATATATCTGAGAAATATTTTCTACAAGAAAGAAACGATTGTAGAGAGAACAAAGAAGTGGCTAAAGTCAAAGGAGAAGATAAAGAAGAAATCAAATGACCATTCCAATACTAATTCGTATGCTTTGTTTTTTATGTTGTTTCTAAACTTATGTTTTCAAGTGTAATTAAAGTAGATGTCTATGACTTTTGACTTCTCAAAGAAGCAGTATCACCAACTAAAGTTGGCCTTATAGCTAAAATTGAGGAAACCCTACCTACAAAACTATTGCTATAGATGTTTACTAGTGGACTACCATGGAAACTCACCTTGATAGACGTTGATTGTCAACCATCCACTTATAAAACTTTTATGCCCATAGTTTCAAAGACCTAGGCTAGCGGTTTATAAATACCAACACTTTTTTTTTGAAGAATGAAAATGAGTAACATAGGACACTTGTCGGTCCGAAAAGAATTCATTTTTAGGGAAAATTTGTTTGGTTTATAGCAATATTTTCTCATTCTGCCTATTTTTATCCATGCTTATCCATTTTAGAGTTTCATCTTGGGTAAGAATGAGAATTGAACCAAACATGGCTTTAGGTGCCTAGAGAAGTTGGAAACTGTTACAAGGAATTCTAATAAGTATTTTTTTTTTTTTTATTTCAGAAAGTAACATGAGAATCAAATTTGATTTCAAAGGAATCTTCTTATCTTCTCTCCACCCTACAAAGAACAATTATGAATGCTCAATAAAATCTGGTCTTATGAGAGCTTTGACTAATCAAACCCCTGAATATCGCCTTAACTTAATTGAGTTAAGGATCTCCTCCTCGTTGAGTAGTAGAGGCACATGCGATATGTATCAAACTTTGAACCGTGTCAATCAAGTTTTTCAAGTTTATTAATTACTGTGCGATTGAAAATAAACAATGTGAGTTGAAAAAGTAAACAATATGACCCGGCTCATCCATAACCCTCCCAAGCCTTTTACCTATAACTATCTCATCAAGTAAACAATATGACCTGGCCCATCCATAACCCTCCCAAGCCTTCTACCTATAACTATCTCATCAAGTAAACAATATGACCTGGCCTCTGGACCGAAAGATCACATTGACCATTAAAAGGTTAGTTCACTAGCTGAGCATATGACTCCAACATATCATTAAAATATTAAAAAGATTGTGCTCTAATACCTGGTCTTCTTATGAACATAGAGCATCAATGACTGACTCGTAATATGCCCAAACAGACTTGTGGGTTGAAAGATCCCAAGGCTTTAACAAAGCCCATCTACACCTCTCACTTTCATGTTTCCATCCCCTCCTATGGGTGTCAAATTGTCAATGTAAGTGGTTTGGGCCTGGACCGACCTTGTATATATACTCAAGAGTTAGGCCCATTACATACCTCTTGTTTTTGAGTATTCAAAATGTGGGGGTGGATCCAGGATTGTTTAGAACCATTGGTTCCATTCAATGGATATCCCTTTTTTCATTAAACTACAACTACTCAACTAGTTAAGTTGTTTATAAATTATTTATTTATAATAAATATGAATCATTAAATCTAATACTCTATATTATTAACTAAGAAAGCAACATTCTTACTTTATTGTTTCGCGTAGCMTACCTAACCAGATATTCTGAAATTTTTGCGAAATTCAAAACCATGCCTATACTTGCAGTTTGTAAGGTGATCATCTATCTGCAAACAAGCTGGGTTTTTCATGTTATTGTTAATTTAAGGGCCATTTTGATGGCTGTATGGAATTCACCAGATGAGACCAGCTTCAGTCAGTGCAAGGCCCATTCGAACAGTCTTTACAGAGCCTTGCATTGGAAATATCTCCATATTTATGTATTTCATAAGAAGATATTCCCAATATAAGACTGCAAGAGACGGTTGGAATGGTGTGAGCATGGACTTGCACTGACTGAAGCCCAACTCTCACCACATCTTGTCAACTTAATTTGTTTTCCTATGGGTTTGAAATCAAAGTTCCTTAAAAGCTACAAACAGGTAAGTTAACTTTGATAGATGGAAGATTTCATTTTACGCCAGCCCCCTTTTGCAGACAAACAAAGAGAGGGTGAATGAATGCTGCCAACAACATGGGCTCGGAATCCTGTCACATTTGCATAAATGGTTGTGCTTGTCTTATATTTTTTCTCCACTATAAATATGTTAAATTTTGGCCCTATTTGGTGGCCCACTTAGTTTTTTGGTATTCCAAATAGCTTTTTGACCATCCTAAGGATATTATTCATTTAGGCTATGTTTGGTTTGAAGGAAAAAATAGGGAAAGAAAAGAAAAGGTAAGGAAAATTTTATAAATCTTATATAGGTTCTGATACCTTTCCTTTCTTTTCCCTGCCTTTTCCTTCAAACCAAACATAACCTTAATGAGCACAACGCAATGGAAGCACAAGTATTACCTGTGACCCAATCGGAGCACAAGTATTACCTGTAACCGAGATTGCAGAACAATCTAGAGACCTCCAATGAAATGCAAACACGCCATGTTTGCAATTAATCCAAGGTTGGCGTATTTGGATTTCACTGGGGAGTTTCTGGATCGTCCTGCAACGATGGTCGCATGTAATGTTTTCTGAGCACAGCCTCCGTATTAGACTTCATTGTATTAAATCCGATATGAGTTCAAATTGGCGCCCCACATGCATATTTCCCAATACATGATTGGGAGGTTCGATAGGATGCGGTCTTTGGATATTGTTAAATTTGCCTAGCTTATATTCTTAAAATTTTAAATAGGGCTGCTCATAAGTTAGCTCAGATATCTAAATTCTCAGACAGGGAGTTTATAATTTGGAGCTGCCCTCCATCTCTTGTGTCGAACAGTTTGTTTCTTCTTTCTGTCAATAGGAAGATAATTCATCTATCAAAAAAAAGTTTAGCTCAATAGTCAAATTACAAATATAGAATATTAGTACCAAATAGAAGGTATTGTTGCCCTAAAAAATGTTCTATCTGACAATAATGTTTTCAAATAAAAATAGGCATCATTCTTCTTAAAAAATGGTGCTATGTATATAACATCGATGCCAAATATATACTTAATTTTTCATTATTTAGGGTTACATTATGGCCAGTGACTGTTTGGTTGATCAGAGTAGCTAGTACGATGAGATCCCTACCAATCTTTTACAACTTTGGATTTTTAACAAAGAGGAGCCATTTATATATTAGTTCAATATCTCCATTCCATCTGCTTGGGAGAAATGGAGCTACACAGTCCTCGTGCCGGATCATGAGATGGGTCATGTGCTACATCTGGATTTGAGTGCGAGTAGGAGGATACTGGGTCAACAATGATATAATACGTCAGTATGAAACATGGGACCCATGTGTAAAGAGATGACGTGGTGTATTATGATTGGTCCAATTTTACGAGTAGAACTGTAGACGTGGCGTATCGATGCTTGCTAGGCACTATTATTACATGTACGTATTCTCACCTTTTCTGTACCATCTTTAGTCATTATTTACATGCTCTCTGTCTGACTGACTCTAATCTATCTATCTATGTGAATTGTTGTGATACGGAGATCATGAGGATTATAGTCCAGGAGGGGTTTGGTCGTTTGGGTGTGGCTGGCAGGCTGGGCCTGGGCCTAGGGGAGGTGAACTGAACCAAGAGGAAGGGCCAGCCGAGCCAAGCCCGATATGGATTGAAGCCAAAGATGATAAACAAATTGGAGGACAGGCCCAACCGAAAAAGAAAAGGCCCATTCCCAAGTTCCATCCACTATGAACAATGCAACCGATAAATCTCGCGTTGCAAGGCTGGCAAAACCCTCTCGGCCTCTCCGCGTTTCCTTTCGATGGGCATGGGTGGGACCCCATCCTCCCTCCCCCATGAGGCCATGATTTTTATGAGTAAAGATAAAATTCATAAAATCTGACCGTACTCCCGACCAACAGCCTGGCATCTATCTTTGCGACACGTTTGTGGTGGTCCCATTTGGACCACAACTCCCACGTGGCTATGGCCATCCTCTGCCGGTCCCTGCCACGTGTGTTCTCAAATTAGAACGGAGGACCACATCAAATATATAGTCCACGTCAGCACCATTGTTCAAAAGAGCCCTACTTTAATAATTTCAATGTCGTTATCTACGACTACGAGGGACATTGCTAAAAAGGTATGGGCCTTAAAAGTTAAAACTGCCCAAGTTTTCAACCCCCCCTCCAAACCCTCCGTTATTGCATATAACTGACTTGACCATATATGAGAAGAGAGAAAAATATCATCCTTTTATATCTATATAGATAGCATCTGCGCTTTATATATCATTCAATGTGGAAAAATAAATAAAAGAGGAAGGGAGGGAGGGAGAAGGCTGATATGAACAGAAATTATATGGGAGGGTTAAGAGAAGAGGAGCCATACCATGAGAATGTTGGTCCGATTTTAAGGTACCCTCTGAGCTGGGGAAAGCGACCCAGTCCAGAAGGATGTGGTCGTCTGGTTCTCAACTAAATAAAACCCAAGATACAATTTACTCACCCGAGTCAAACTACCCCACGAGAGAGAGAGAGAGAATCTCATTATTAGGTGGATTTGTGTCGGTAACTTGGCACGGTGGGTAGATGTGTAATTGACAATTGTGGTTGTACCATTGAAAGAGCGGGGCCCATTAATTTATTAATTTCTATATATACATGCATAGACATATCATTGATGTCAAGATATGGTTCATGCCTTGATGGCTTTGTGCATCAATTTCCATTTTCATACCCAAGGCAGCTGATACAGTTGAGTACACGTGGCTAATTAATTTCAGAATTCAGAGTTTGGTTTGTTACCAAATACCGACCTCTCTCTGCCCGGACCCCTTTTTTAGCTTTGGAGCAATTATCTTGGAATTAGTCTTTTTTTTTTTTTTTAATAATCCGACCTCTCTCTCTCAACAATTAGAAATTAAATAGTGGTCTAAAATTTGATGTCCCTTAACAACCTACAGAGTCGTATATTCTACATATTTGGCAATGTCGCCCACATCCATCCAAATCAGTAGTCAGTGGGACAGCGCCGATTTGTGAGTGGTTCGACCACGCGCCATACCCTCACCAAAAGAAGAATATAAAAAAAAAAAGGAAGGGAGTTGAAGAAAAAGACCGATTCAGTTGGGGGGTTGAAGAGGTTCTAGGAGTCTACAAATTATCTGTGAAGTGGGGGAAAGAGAGGGATACTAAAATTGCTTGATTTGGGAGATGGGTTTGAAGTAGTAAACATTTTCCCATTTCTTTTTTATTTTGTTGCTTAATTTTAAAGGGGTTTTAATACAAGGACTCATTTACCAACTTATGTCATAATATTTTTATGATGGGCAATCCTAGAAAACTTATGATATGTATTTCCCCCTAGGCCCCTACATTAATATATAAAACTCATAGTTACAGCAGAAGAGGATTTCTTGAACCATTTCTTTCACTGATTTAATTAGAATAAACCCATTAAAAATACCTTCAATCTTGAGTCGTTGGTGTGACAGGATTGACACCTTTGAGTTTGACAGATCAACACTTTTGTTTTATTTAATTTTTATATGCTTTATATTTATATATAGCACGATATGATATTAGAAGAGTTTCAACTTATGGAACCAATAGAGAGGGGATGAGCTGAATCATCAAGACTTGGGTTGGGAGGGGGAAGGCTGTTCACGAGGCTTATGAGCTAAGTAATTATTAATTAATTAATGACACGCCTCCGTTAGTTAGTATGATGTTATTAGTATGTTATCCATCCATAAACTGATACATACCAACTTCCTCTAGATTTTAGACTTTAGAGGATAAAAGGGTTGCTGGGTAGGGTCTACCATCGTTAGGTGACGACTACTTTATTTTATTACATATACAAACAAATCCACAAGCAATTAACATATAAATTATATTCAAGGGCCAGGTTTAAAATTAATTAATTAAATTAAAATAGCACAAAACCCACAAGAAAAGTGTTGGCCCCACCCTCAAATGCTGTCATTTGACTTGGTGGCGAAGAGTCTAAGCTACTAGAAGAAGCTAGACTAATATTAACCCCATTCACACAAAATCGCAGTTATATTTTGTACAGTAAATAACTCCTTCCAAAGAAATGATCATTTGGTGGGTCCCGAATCCATTAGCTCACACATCTGCTGCTGCTGTTGCTGTCAATAAAACACAGGGCATCATCAAACATGTTTGATGGGTTAATTTCTTTTTCTTTTTTCATATTTATTTAAAAATTTGATTGCTGAAGATGAAGAAAGTGATGCATAAGAAATGCGAAACTCCAGAATAGAACCATCAATTAATGCGTAAACCGTGGCCATGCCAACAACATTTATCAGGGAAAATCAATTAATGCCTGAACCCAGTGAAACTCCCAAAAACAACTTCCAAAGTAAATGCTTCCCAACTTTGGAGTTCATCGATTAATTATTAATTGATTAGAGTGCGCTCATATATAGAACCATCATTCTATTTATTTATTTATTTATTTACAGCTGTATGAACACCTTTTGGATCAATTAATGAGTGACAACTGAGAAACGTGGTAGCTAGGATGATATGCTTTGATTTACTCAATGAGGTCATGGCCATTGTAGCATGCATGATTCGAAGCAAAATAAGAGAGCACGTCAAATTTCTTTCTATCCATTTAGTTACATTTCGACATAAAATGGATTATGGACTAACAATCAAGTGCAGCCTTCATGAAGTGTGATTGGTGATTGGTGCAGCCTTAAGAGGGGAACTTTCAGCTCAGAGCTGAACAAAGGATTGAATTGAGTGAGTCCTCTCTGCCTAAGTGCCTATGTTTTCACTTCAGTAAACGCTTGTTTCCGTTTCTTTTGAATCCCACAACGATTCTCTAATTAATCTCTCTCCTCGACTCCTCTGGTCAGTGTCTCTCAGTGATCGTCACCTGTCCCCCCGGCCCCCTTATTTTCTGAGTTCACATCTGCAAAAGAAGAGGATGATGCTTTTTCACGGTAGATGTAAATCCACGTCATCACAATTCATAAAGGTTTAAAAAAATTTTAAAACATAGAAGACGTGGCCTCGCTATCCACCGTGAAAAGGACGGGTGACTCCTTTTTAAAAGAAGCGAGGTCCAAAGTTTTATTTATTTACTATTTGGCTAGGGTTATTGAATACTGAATTGGTGTTTCCTCCGCTGCTAGGCTAGTCGCCTAATCCGCTCGGAATTGGATGACATACATTCATACTCATAGATACATCATACATGACATACAACTGTGCAAGGACGTGGAAGATGGCGTTGACGCTTCCTCGTACGACCGACCATCCCTGCAACAAGACAAACCCTCTCCACCCCTTCCCTACTTTCGTTGTTAATTATTGCAGGTGCAGGGCAATGGCACGAGTTTGCTTTGCTACACGGTTTCTCTCTGTCCAGTGTCCAGACTCCAGAGAGAAATGTGTACAGTACCTTATGTGACTCGTGAATTTCCCATGTGACATCCTTGGCCCGTGGGCCCTACCCCTACAACGTGGCAAGCTCAAGTTGTCTGGATTACCCTTTACGTTAAAAGGAGAGAAGAGAATTGTATAGGGAAACGGGAATCCACTCCACTTGCCTTGTCGTCCATGTCCATGTCCAACAATTGGATAATTAATTACACTTTTAATTAACCAAGTTACATACAACACACTTTTAGGCTTAGCTTGATTAATTATTGTAATAGTGATTGTTGTTACTTGTTAAAAAGAAAGAAAATAAGGATCTGGGTTGTTAATAAGCTTTTTTCTGGAAAAGCTAAAGAAGAAAAGAAAACGGGGTCACAGACTTTAATTCAAAGGAGGTAAGACTTGAGAGAGAAATTTTGGAAAAAAGAAGAGGCTGCCGGCTGATTAATTTTCATTCACTGAGATGAGACCTCTGAGAGAGAG
Source organism: Nelumbo nucifera (assembly GCF_000365185.1). The sequence goes on from NW_010729251.1 coordinate 135,021, forward strand.
AGAGAGAGAGAGAGAGAAGACTACTGAGGACTCAGGAGGCGGTCATTTTTTATTTTGTCGTCTAATGAATGCATGCTTAATTACCACACTAATTGGAGACTTGGAGTTGGTTGGCGAGCAAAACAACCTGACGCCAATCCAAAGGTTGAAAATGGCTTGTCTCAGGAGTGATCAGGAGAAGGCTGCCTAACTGCCTACTGCCGCAAGTTTAATTAAAATTGAAATATTTGTTGTTAAGACAAAGTTGGCCAAGTGAGTCCAAGTTCAAGTTTGGATTGGATGGACATTGACGGTTTCATCACAAACACAGCAGCAGGGAAAGAGAGAGGGAGGGCGGACTCAACACTCACAGATATCATTATCTGCGTGCAGTTTCCAACTGTTTGCTGCAAAGGCTAGGGAAGTGTCATACTCGTGCGTGTGCCAAAATCAAATTTCTTTTACAGTCTTGTCCACCTGATGATGGTCCTCATCTCTCTCTCTCTCTCTCTAACCCATCTGTGAAGGCGACACAACAGTCCCTTCTCTTTGCTAGTAAAATTATATTATAGCCACACATAAATGTGACATGTTCTGTGCGCGCGTGTGTGAATGGGTCGGGTTGAGTGAAAAATCAGATGAATATTATCCAATAGTTTTAGGATCATGTACATGCAGCTTTCTCTTTCAAATTCAGTACTTACAGGATAGATTTAAGCTCCAAATTAAACCAAGATTTTAAATTTTTTATAATAATAATAACAGTAGTAAAAAATAGTGTAGTAGTGTAAGGGCGAGCAGTATCAGAGTAAGTGGCAAGGTGGCGACTGGCGAGGGTGGTTACTCTTAACTCAAAGTCTCAAACACTTGTCTTTAATTGGAATAGCTTAGAGCTTGGTGGTTGGTGGAGGTGTTTTGTTTTGGGGCTGATCCAAATAAGGTGTCATGTATAAGATTTCTGGGTCCCCTAAAATCCCGGACCATAATAAAACCGTTGCATCCGACAAGAAATATTATCCAACTCACCAACCGAAACCTCTACCTATGATCTCACCAGTTGCTAAATGCTGCACTTGATCACTCACTCAGTCTATCTAGAGACAGAGAGCCAGAGAGAGTAATTGATATTCATAAATCTAATAGTACAGCCATTTTAATACAAAAGTATTGGACTCAATGATCGTTTTTTTTTTTTTTTTTTTCTGTTTTGCATAGCTTATTACATCCTTTTACACTATGTTTGGTTTGTAAGGTTTTCCTATCTTTCCCTTCATTTTCCTACTTTTTCCTTCAAATCAAACCAAAGTACCAAACACAGCCTTAGTGTTTAATTTGCCTGTAAAACTATACCGGTAGATGAGAGGATCTAAACCCTTTCTTCATTAATCTTTAAGTCTTATATTCTCAAATCAATCATGCACCGCCCATATCATCAGATAGACCAGCTGCCTCAGCATAAAAATGCATTATGTCTAAGGCAACTGGCACATAATATATAACAAGTATGGTTCCCGGGAAGTAGAACATCTCTTGGACAAAAATCTAGATTGATTGAATATATATACTTTACTCATTAGAAAATTCTGCGTACGTAATTATTCATATCCAAATTAGGTATGTAGCATTGGAAATTAATTAAACATCTTTAAGGTAATAAAATAGGCACATTAATTCCTTATTATATGATATTAGTTGTTCTATCAAAACTATATATGGTCCAACACTAATGTGGTTTAACTTAAAATCTTTCAGATAATAATATTGAATTCTCCAATTGGATGAGAAATATAATTTATGTTGTTGCTCTTAATTAATTTGCTATTCTTAACCAAGGTTCAAAGTATTGACACATATCAGCCGATATGTATCGTTCCAGGACCTCTTCGATGCGCCCCTACAGTGGGTGTATCGAAGGTCTGACCGGTTCAGGGGGTAGAGAAGACCTAAACCGGCCCCCTAAATCGATTGTGAAAAAAAAAACGCAATAAAAATGTGTATCGATTCGCCCAATATGCCCCTATCAACGTATTAGACGTATTGATATTTTGAACCTTGCTCTTAACTTAATTTTACTGCTTAAATTTATTGCTTTAGTGCCATTTTTGAATTTTTGACATGTTATTTGCTCAGGTATTAATTCGCTAATCCAGCGCTAGCTTCAATATTTCTAGTTTCATTTGTAGGGACATCGCACTGAGTCCATAGTAGAGTCTACACAACAATCTACATAAACAGCGTTGGGACTTGGGATGAGTCTCTTTCTCTCTCTAAAATCATACTTTATCAAATATGTTTTAGATCTATGGATTTATCCATCATATCCATATTGTAATTGAAATTTCTTCTTTAATATTTTTTTGATTTTTTATATTTTTAGAATTACAAAATAAATAATAATTAATTATATTTTATCATTTGATCACAACAATTGAATATATTATACTTCTATGATGATCTATCATATTCACAGGCCAATTGAAATTTCTTCTTTAATAATAAATTTTTTATTTTTATATTTTTAGAATTAAAAAATAAATAAATATTTTATTATTTGATCACAATGATTGAACATATTATAATTGTATGGATGATCTATCATATCCACAAAGAAAATAAAAATTTTTCTTTAATAACGATTTTTTTAATATATTATATAATAATTATTTATTTTTTATAATTTTTGGAAATAAATAATAAATAATTATTAATTATATTTTCACTTAGAAGTTGTGCCAATGCACGCTTTATGGTTGGATAGGAGAGGGGTTTTTCCCATCCTATAAAACATTAAAACTTAAGAATTATAATTTATAAATTATAGTTAAGCCTAGGGTTTTTAATGAAATTATAATTAACTTCAATATATTTCTTCATAAACCATTAAAATATATTAATTTAATGTATATTCACCTCATTGAGATCTTATATTTAGTGTTGTTGATGTATTTTTATGATTTATTAAAGTATTTATAATGTTTTCAAGCATATCTTAGTTTTTCTCCGATACATATCCCGATATATCTCTTAAAATTGTTTTCCGATACTTTAAACCTTAATTTGCATTTCTGGATAAAATGGTTTTGACTAAGATTCTTTGATCGTTTATGGAAGCTTATTAATTGACCCTGGTAGCAAATTAAGACATCACATACATATATGCACTCCATTATCTCCTACTCACAAACTCTTCCCATATTCCTATGTACAAGACACTACCACCGTGTACTCGTGTACTAAGCACATTTTCCCATGAATTACAAGGGAAATCTTTCCTTCCAAATACCTCGCTTATATATTTTGTCCTGTTGGTAGGGATGTGGAAAGAGTGTGGGTAGAAGATCCAAATGTGCACGATATGTCTTGTGTATGACAGGTCTTGTGTTGGGTGCATGAAGACTTTATTAGTGGGAGAAGTTGCCATCAGCTGCAATGTTCTAATTAAAGACTCAATCATGTGATGGAATTTTGTATTTTATTTAGTTTTGAGAACAGCTGAAAATCCTGTAAAAAACAATCGAACATAAGAGAAAACTTTGGCTGTCCGAATTCGAATTCAACAGTCTGCCAGGGCTATATACCTATAGGATATTAATGCATTAATTCACCGAGCAGTACATAAAGTATGGATGGGGTTATATAATGAATTAGAACAGAATCCGACTTGTTCCTGCATCGAAGCTAGGAAAGGAGCTGAACTACTCTAACCCAAACTACTTAGAGTCGGTGTTAGCTAACACAAAATTATTGCAAGAATAAACATATATATATCTAGGTTGGCCCGCTGGTATATATTTAATTTGTGCGTGCATTGATTAGATCCTCAAATTTCAAAGACCTTAAAGCAATAGCAATGTATGTAACAATGGCTTTTATTACTCTTTTAATAATAAACCACTTAATTTGATTAATAAATACTGTAATAGATTAAAGAATATGCTATCATCCATCAGCTAGCTGGTATACAATGGATATGTTAGAATAATATGTATATCTTACAGTTACCCCCTGCTTCTCTTTGCTGCAATATGCAGACAATAAGAAAACCTCAACCCAAGACTTTCACAGGAGTCTCAGCTCAACTCAATTTAATACATTCCTAAAAGTCTTCTAAGTCGAGAGATTCCAAAACAGTCAGCAAGCCAAGATCCTGAAACCTTGGGACTCTATTCCGCATTCTCATTWAACTACCCAACCCAAGGTGATGGAGGACCAGCTCAACAACCGGCGATAGTCCACGCCTTTCACGCCTAGAGAGTCCTTACGCGATCCAACAAGCTCAGGATAATGTCGACAGCTCACATATCCAATTTGCATTGGATGATGGTGGTTATCGGACGGTGGATGCCAAGTTCAATTCCTAGTTGTTTTAATTGTTTTACTTTTTTAGTTATTCTACAAGATTACCAGTATGTATTATAAATAGTTCTGTTCTAAGTTTAATGAGACATACAAGAATTTTTTTATTCTCTTTTCTCTCTTCTAAGCCTCTATGCCTAGTTCTTTTCGTGAGACTTCAAGTCCGAAGCCGATTCGATCGTCCGGGTGCTTGTATAGTTAGCCCGGTCGAGTGCGTCACGCTACGTCAAGTGGTATCAGAGCGGGAGTTCGCCCAGTCAGATGGCCAATCAAGACGGTAGCAGTTGCAACCAACCCCGTGACGGAAATCAGGGGTTACAAGCTGTTTGGAGAGCAATCAAAGAGCAGCGTACAACCACTCATAACATTGAGCAACAGTTAGCAGAGATCGCTAGACAACTACGGACTTTGTTACGAGAAGATATTCCAAGGAATAGGAATTACGCATTGCACCAAGCCGGAGGAGACGACCACGGTAGACCAATCATCGATCCTATACCCAGGAACCTTATTATTGATGATGATAGCGACGACGAGCTAGAGTTCGACGTTGCTCCAGTTATTTCCGGTGATGGCAGAAACGGTAGGAATTGGCGAAATCCTAGCAATTTTGATCACCGCTAGAACAATGATGAATTTAAACTCAATGTAGATATTCTGACTTTTAGTGGAGATCTGGACATAGAGGGCCTTCTAGATTGGATCACCGAAGTCGACCATTTCTTCGAGTACATGGAGATCCCGGAAGAAAGAAGGGTGAAATTAGTAGCGTTTCGACTGAAGGGAGGAGCATCTGTTTGGTGGGAACGAATGAGGGAGACTCAGATCAGAGAAGGAAGAGGTCCAGTTCGAACATGGAGGCGTATGAAGCAATTAATAAGAGGTAGGTTTTTACCTCCTGATTATGAGCAGTATATGTTTGAGTCATATCAACGGTGTGCGCAGGTAACAAGAAGCGTGAACGAGTACACCTCAGAATTTCCGAGATTGGCTGAACGGAACCAGTTATCAGAAAGTGACAATCAATAGGCAGCCTGTTATCTGAGTGGTCTGAGACTCGCTAGACAAGATTGGCATCCAGATGGTTCTGAGCGTGCAGAAAGCAAGGAACTTAGCCCTAAAGGCTGAGTTAATGTTCCAAGAGAGGACTCGAGCCGATAACTATCGATGGTATAGTGGGAGCGACAACAGGCCGACAGTAGTCGACAAGGGCAAGCCAACCCAAGGAGCACAACCCTCCCACCCGCCGAATGTAGCTAACACCAGTAAGGCCACCACGGGAGGAAACACTCGAGGTAATACTACAAACCCTCCTAAAGCCGTTAATCCCTATGCAAAACCTGCTCCTTTTAAGTGCTTCAAATGCAATGAAGTGGGGCATAGGTCTAGTGATTGTCCCAAAAGAAAGGCAGTTAACATGGTGGAAAGGGATGAGGAAGAAGTGTGTGACGATGAAGTATATTGTGAACCTGATGGGGAGGACGAAGAAGGTACCTATGAGCATGAAGAATACACGTGTGTAGTGAGGAAGCTAATGCTATTTCAGAGAAGCAAAGATACCACACAACGACACCGGCTATTTCGCACCAGGTGTACTGTACAAGGTAAGCTATTTGAATTAATTATTGATAGCGGCAGTCAGGAAAATATTATCTGCAGGGATGTGGTACAGAAACTGCAACTACTTCTTGAGAGACACTCGAACCCTTACACGATTGGGTGGATCAAGGAAGTCGGGGGCGTACGTGTGGAGGAACGCAGCAAGGTTCCATTCTCTATTGGTAAGTACACTGATGAGGTTTATTGTGATATTGTGGATATGGATGCTTGCCATATTTTGCTTGGTAGGCCTTGGTAGTTCGATGCAGATGCCAAGCACCTGGGTAGGAAGAACACATACCAGCTCGAGAAAGAGGGTGTGCGCTATACACTATTACCCATGGCAGAAAAGAACCAACCCAAGGCTTCAAAGGCAGAAGAAAGAAATTTTCTTACCATAATCCATCGTCACTCTGAGTTTGTAAGAGAATGTAAGGATACCCGCGAGGTCCACTTGCTGGTGGTAAAGGGAGAAAGCGTGAGTGAATCACTAGGGGAGAACAAAATCCCAGTGGAAGTGCAGGGATTGCTCGACAAGTTTCATGACGTAGTTCCTGACGAGTTACCTAATGAGCTCCCACCCATGCGAGATATCCAACATCACATTGATTTTGTTCCTGGTGCTAGCCTACCTAATCTGCCACACTATAGGATGAGCCCTAAAGAGAATGAGATTTTATGGGAGAAGGTAGAAGAATTGTTAAGAAACGGTCATATCCAGGTCAGCATGAGTCCATGTGCAGTACCAGCATTATTAACACCTAAGAAAGATGGGAGTTGGAGGATGTGTGTCGACAGTAGAGCAATCAACAAAATCACTATTGGCTACAAGTTTCCCATTCACAGGCTGGGTGACATGCTCGATCAACTTGATGGGGCTGTGGTCTTTTCCAAAATCGATCTCAAGAGTGGTTACCATCAGATCGGAATCCGTCCCGGAGATGAATGGAAGACAACTTTCAAGACCAGAGATGGATTGTTCGGATGGTTTGTCATGCCTTTTGGAGTAACTAATGCACCCAACACCTTCATGAGACTGATGAATCAGGTACTACGCCCTTTCATTGGTAAATTTGTTGTGGTATATTTTGATGATATCTTGATTTACAGCAAATCTGTCGATGAGCACTTAGGACATATCCGAGAGGTTGTTGTTCTTGGGTTTCATAATAAGCAATGACAGAATTAAGGTGGATGAAGAGAAAGTGCGAGCCATTAGGGAGTGGCCAACCCCAACGAACGTCACAGACGTTAGGCGTTTTCATGGGTTAGCAACTTTCTATAGGCGGTTTATCAAACACTTTAGTAGCATTGTAGCCCCTATCACTGAGTGTTTGAAAAAGGGTAAGTTTCAATGGGGAGAAGAACAAGAGCAAAGTTTTGCTCTCATCAAAGAGAAGTTGTGCACCGCTCTTGTCTTAGCACTACCAAGCTTTGACAAATTATTTGAGGTTGAGTGTGATGCTAGTGGAGTCGGCATAGGGGCCGTGTTATCACAAGAAAAGAGACCAGTTGCCTTCTTTAGTGAAGGCATGGGGTACCTAAGATCGCATATGCAACAACGACAACCAAATTATTTTTCAGAGAAATTGTCCGTTTACATGGGGTACCTAAGACCATCATGTCGGACCGAGATACCGGGTTCCTAAGTCATTTTTGGATGACCTAATGGAGACTATTTGACTCATCCTTGAATTTCAGCAGTACAACTCATTTGCAGACTGATGGACAGACAGAAGTGGTAAATCGAACTCTGGGTAACCTGATCCGGAGCATTTGCAGAGAAAAGCCGAAGCAGTGGGACTTTGCCATAGCGCAAGCAGAGTTTGCCTACAACAACGCAGTTCATAGCTCTACAGGTAGATCCCCATTTTCTATTGTTTATATGAAGGTATCTAACCATGCGTTGGACTTGGTAAAGCTACGCAGGGTACTAGGCCTTAGTACAAAAGCAGAGCAGTTAGCAGGACAGATCCAATCAATACAAGAGGAAGTACAACAGAAACTTCAGAGGACCAATTCAAAATATAATCTTGCAGCTGATAGGCATCGCAGGTACCGGGTGTTTGACGCCGGTGATGACGTCATGGTGTTCTTAAGGAAGGAACGCATATCCATTGGGAAGCATAGCAAGTTGCAGCCGCGGAAATACGACCCATACAAGATCCTTAAGAAGATCAATGACAATGCTTACGTAGTGGATTTACCAGATCACATTGGTATTTCCAAAACCTTTAATGTTACTGATCTTCATCGTTATTTACCGGACGCGACACTTGCATATCCCGATCATGACTCAGGGTCGAGTTCTTTTCAAGTGGGGGAGAATGATGGAGGACCAGCTCAACAACCGACGACAGTCCACTTCTCTCACGCCTAGAGAGTCCTTACATGATCCAACAAGCCCAGGATAATGTCGACAGCTCACATATCCAACCTGCATTGGATGATGGTGGCTATCGGGCGGTGGACGCCAAGTCCAATTCCTAGTTGTTTTAGTTGTTTTACTTTCCTAGTTATTCTACAAGACTACCAGTATGTATTATAAATAGTTATGTTMTGAGTTTAATGAGACACACAAGAATTTCTTTATTCTCTTCTCTCTCTTCTAAGGTTCTACGCCTAGTTCTTTTCGTGAGGCTTCAAGTCCGAAGCCGATTCGATCGTCCGGGTGCTTGTATAGTTAGCCCGGTCGAATGCGTCACGCTGCGTCACAAGGCAATAGCTGGGACGTTTAGCTTTGGCTGTGGAGCCAATAATGACGTCGCATATTGGGGCCACAGAGTGAGAGAGGTCGAATAGAGTTTGCATTCCTTATCACAATTCAACCACCCAATGAAAAACAAATAATCCAGCATTTATAATAAATTCAACTATTTTTTTCTTTATTTTATTTAAAACGCATTTGTGTTCGCATTTTATTGGAGGGTGGATGAATTATTCTAATATTTTAGCAATTTATTCCCAATTCACGGCGGGAATGGTGTTTATGGGAATGGAGTGGGAGGTGGACAGAACTCTTAAAAAGCCTAAATTATGTGCCCATTTGGGAGGGTGAAGTATAGTGGCTTCTGTTTTTCTGTTGTGGCTTCCATATAAAGAATCTATAAGCTCTGTTTGGTGGAATATAGCTCATTGAAAAATCTATAGAGAGCTTAGATTCGTTGTTACTCAATAATTTGAACTTCAAATGGCTGTCTGCTTCAGCTCTTGGAATAGCTTATCGGCACAACTCCAAAGCAACTGAACCAGCTAAGCTGAATCTTCAGCTCAACCCCTCAAATGAGTCATATGATGATCATTGGTAAAAAATCTTGGAGAGTCTAAATTGACCGTTAGTCAACCATTTGAAGGGCTAAGGTGGCACTTGATAAATCTAAACTCTCAAGTTTCAAAAAGTAAAAAATAAACTTTGAAAGTAATTCGCAGAAAGTTTGCCTTTATTGTTCCGCAATGTGAATGTTCTGTCATCTAAAAAATGTATAATGTTATAAAAATTATTAAAATTTTACAATGCTATAAAAAATTATAAAGTAACAAAAAGATTGAATATTATGAAATAATAAAATTAAAAAAAAATTATAAATTATAAATAAGATTAAAAATACTCATAAAAATATTAAAAAATTAAAATTATAATAATGCTATTTGTTACTTTTTAATTTGTCTTCCGAATATTAATAGTATAAAATAACTTTAATATTAACGTTAATTTAAAATATTAATATTAAATGTTAATATAAATAAGATTTATGAAATACTAATACTATTAATATTGTAGAAATGACCAAATGAGAAATTGTGTTCAACCTCTCGCACAACTGCACCACCACCGAACCGCAACAGTAGTTATTTTGCCTCTCTCTCTCTCTCTCCTTATTCATTTTTTTATTGTTGATTCGCCCTCTTTCCTCTTCCGCTGCCAACTAAACTAGAAATAGAGATACCGTCCCCTGTCTTTCCCCCTCTCTTCTTCTTATGCTTTTTCATTCATGGCTGCAGGAACCACCAGATTCTTCATCCAACCTCTGTTCACACATTGATTCTTCAGCCGAATTTGAAACACCCCTGTGCAAGCTAGCCTAAACCAATACCTCTGCTATCGACTCTCCATCACCATCACCAGCTCCATCAAACGTGCTGTTGAGGAGCATCGAACAAGTTACAACAGTGTTGAATACTTTTGGTTTTTCAACTTTATAAAGGGGTATTGGTGAAAAGCAAATTTCGTGTACTACATCCGAATGTGCTCGGAAGTAGTTCCATGTCTGAAAAAGCTCTAATATTTTCAACGTTCAGATGTCTGTTCAGCTATCGAAGTGCTTGGAAGCAGCCACCCAACTTAGCTGAATTTCAGCTCGCATTTCGGGATCCAATTCCAAACAACTTTCTACGGACCTAAAATCCAACACGCCAAAACCAAAATATGCAATTAGTGGCTTTTTTGTATGCGCTTATAAATATCCACCGTTCACTACATAGTACATACCATACCACACGTCTGCTAAACAATAACCGTCAGTACAATTGGGTCCCACATATTTGATAACAATACTTCCGATGAACGGTATAAGATGTATTTATTTTATAATGCAATGCTTAAAAGAAAGATTTGTGTTTTCGTTCTTGTGCTGGAAAACAACGAGTTTATGCTACTCTGGAATTCTTCGCTTTCCCGACAACGACAAGGTGGGATCTAGTCTACAAAAAGAGAACCATCATAAAAATGAGACCTATCTATTATGTATGAGATGTGGGAAGTTTGGAACGTTTTTTTTATTGGCAGGTGATCTCGATTCCTACCAAAAGCAATTAGGATCTTCTCTTCATATAGGGCGTTTCACAACAACTTCATAGATACATTTCACTGGAGACGGGGATCTGTTCCTCACAGAGAGCGTTTCACACGCACATCCTACCATGTATTGGAAACATCTCCCTTACTTTTAGGTTATTATTTACGGGAGATGTTTCCAATGCATGGTGGATGTGCATGCGAGGAGCAGATCCTCTCATTTAACTGTGTATTAAAATTATATATTTCAAATAAATTGTAAATCAGTGTGAGGCACCCCATACATGAGGAACAGATCTGATCTCTACCAATGGAATCTGCTCTCACAAATGGGTGCCTCACAGCCACATCCACCATGCATTGAGAACATCTTCCATGAATAATAATTAATAAGTACGAGAGATGTTCTCGGTGCATGATAGGATGTACATGTAAGAAGAAGATCCGGTCTCAAAGGCATTTCTATATGTTTCTTTCTTGGATCCGACCATGTTTGTAGGGCAAAGAACCCAGAGAATAGAGACTGGATCTCTTGCCCACGCTACATTATCCTCCGTGAATTAAGAATATCTCCCCCTTCATAAAATATGTAGAGGATGAGATATATATATAATTTCAATAAACGTTGACAAGACTCTCGTGGACAGCTCTACGTTAAGCTATTTTACTCACGTCCGGATCGGTTAAGATCCAACTTCCTAAAGTCTTAGGCTTACGGATACAGTTCTGTTGGGCTACCTCCCATTATTCATATAATCGGATCGGGCGGTTTAGGCAGCAATGGAGGAAGAATAAACTACTATTACATCAGTCAATAGTCGTAAGTCTGAAAATAGAATATAATAATGGTGGGAAAGTGGTCCCCCTCAAAATTATGCGGTGGGACCTACAACTTCCGTAGCGAGGCGGCAAACGGTATCGTTAACGAAGACGAGGGGGGCCCCACACGTTACTTTAATTTGGTTTTTATCCTATGGACTCATGGTTCCCTGATTCCAAGGGAAAGCGACATCTAATCAGAAATATCAAAAAAGAAAAAGAAAAAGAAAAAAACCGAAAATGGGGCCTCCTCCTTATTCCTTAAACTAGTAGTACGAGTGCTTGGCTGCTTGCTCGTGCCGTGGAATCGGATCGGATGGGTCATGGGGTGGTCTTTATTACAAGGTTGCTCCAACGCTAAAAGGGAAACAAACGGCTCACACTCATTTGCAACGTGGCAGCACTTTGGCCTCTTGACAAGTCTACCTTGAAAAGTCTTCGTCTAGACTCTAGAAGAGCTCTCTTCGTGAACATAATATGATAATAATGCAACTGAATGATACAGCGCCACCTACGACAGCCACGCGTGTGGCAGTTTTCACCTATCACCCTTTGGTCGACTCACACACTCTCTCTCGCTCTCTCTTTGTCATCTATTTATTATTTATTTATCTTTTTAGATGGTCTTTCAGATTTAATTATCTGACTTTTGCTCTTTTCTTATGTTATACACTTATACTGAAACTAATTTTCTCATTTATTAGCAAAGGTGAATCAGATACAAGTTCTGCGTGGTTTACTTTTGGTCAGGTGTGTCTGTCTATATCTCCATCCAATCTGTACAGGTGGAGTGGAGTTTCTTTGGTCCAAACCCTCTCAACTGGAAAAGCTGAGCTTGCAGCGGATGCATGCTTATTTTTGCTGCAACGACATTTTAGCCCAAGTGTCTTGTTTAAGTGTTTTTTTTTTTGCATGTTCATAGGGAAGGAAAGCAGATCTGTTACTCAATTAGGGGCCGGGTCTAAATGAATCTGGGTTTTTCATTGATGATGAGTATATCCATCCTGGATACATTCTCTTGTGGCCCAAGACTCGAATAGACCCCTAAATTAGTGTTTTATTGTTTGTTTTGTTCTCTTTCATCTGTTAAATCTATTTTTATTTATCAAACAGAAAAAATGTGCTGGGAACTTTTTTATTAACCCATATTTTAATGGTTACGAAACCTGTTTGTTTTGTTTTTTTAACTTCTGATCGAGAAGAGATAAATTTCATTGTAATCTTGTGATCATTTCCATTTTCCTACGAGTTTCTTAGAAATATATCATTTACTAAAAAGAAATATAACTTCATTTACAATCTGTAGCTTCCAACTATTTGTATTTGTATTTGTAGTCTTCCCTCAGTCTGGGAAGAAGACGAATACAAATATATACAATGTAAATAGATGGTTTAGAAATTTTGTACTGAACATATTCGTATTGCTACTCTTACCAAAGGGGAATAGTACAAATACAAATACATATTCAATGAAGCCAAAAGAATCAAATAGGGCCATCACTGATGAGGGATAATTTGGCCTGTCCAATGATATGATGATATGTGGAGCGACGGAATGATGTGGTGACACTTCAGCGATCCCAGCTACCTCGGGCACCTTGGGTAATCCAGTTAGACTGAGGCTCGGGTAGTTCAGCTATATGCATTGACTTGCCGAGGTGCCACGTAACCTCCTTCTAGAAGCAAGCCACTTGTCTCCGAWCTCTTCAAGATCACGACATACGTTAACAGATCTTATCTTTCCCCCGCACGATTTGGTCGGACCTGGAATCAGCTTACATGAAGCCCATCTTCGGGTGCAAAAACTAACTCCGAACTAGATGGGCCAACAATATCACACATGCATCATGAGGCCTATGGCAACTTGCCTATATAAAGGCCTCGCCTCCAGCCTCACAAGGTACGCACGATTTAGCTATTGAATTCCCTTACAATTACACTCTCGGCTCTTTGAAATCCCCAAATCGCTAACTTAAGCATCAGAGTGCCCACATAGGRTAAAGCACCCTAGATACTCTCATAGCCTTATTTTGCAGCTCGACTAGGCGACATCACTAGTCTGACGTCTGAGCTGTCCTCCAGTAGAGAGCTATCAAATCACGCTACATCAATTGGTGTTGTCTGTGGAAACACGCAACAAAAAGTCATATTCTCACTCTACTCTATTACTACAGATTTAATGGAATCATCAAGCAACCAACCCACCACCACCACCACCACCACCAACAACCAGGTCACAGGGGGGCAAGACAAGCCTGTAGCACATCTTGAAGTCCCCTCTATAACCATTGGGCAGTTCATAGTGCCCCTGACCTTGCTAGGCGTACCAGTAATGCCGAATCCAACCTTTCCCCTACACCAAGTGAATGCGCCTCTCCCACCAATCGAGCCATCCATGGTTCCTGCTGGGATTGATATGCGCCAGTTCAACGGATTGGTGTAGTACGTGCATGGCATGAACTTGCAGAAGAGGATGTGGGAGGAGAGATTTGCCGCCCTGGTAGGAATGCAACAACAACCACAACAACAACAACAACAGAATCAGAACTAGCAACCATGTAACCAACAATGCGACAACCAGAACTAGGACAAGGGTTCAGACCCTCCTCGTCACACTAACGACTGGAACGAAGTCCCAGTCGAAGAGCACAACCAATTCACGACACCTATCATAACTGAAGGAAATAGCTCAATCGAGGTGTCGAGGAGAAGGTGTCGCTAAAGTGTATGCCGCAACACTGGGAGAATCCACCTCTCTCCCACCAACAATGAGGAGGTAGAGAGAAAAGGAGAGGTGATCCAGGTCGCCGTCTAGCCAGCAGCATAGCAGGTGAACCGCACCTCCATGTTAGCACCTAAAATCCTTACGACCCCATGATCTAAGGACTTTAAAGCCCCGAGCCTAAAATCTTATGATGGAACCACATACCCAATCAACCACATAGACAGTTCCCAAGTCCTGATGCAGTTACATGGGGCGAATGACGTGAGCGTGTGTATGGCCTTCCCGACCATTTTCTGAAGTACAGCTCGGATGTGGTACTCGGGGTTGGCCAYGGGCTCCATAAAAAGCTGGAACTAGTTCGCGAACCTCTTCACGACACACTTTGCCACCATCAAGAGATGTCTGAAGTTTGCGACCTGCCTTCTGAACGTGGTCCAACGACTAGATGAGACGCTCCAAGACTACATCAAGCGATTCAACTTGAAGTGCCTCCAGATCCCAAATCTCAACCCAACAGTTCAGCTCACTACAATAGTCAACGACATCGCCACCCCGACTTGCGTTGGGAAGTTGAGTTGAACCATCAATCTTCTATGGAAGAGTTCCTCCACTAGGCCGACAAGTTCACCAAGGTGGAGGAGGTGTCGGGGTCCCGGTTAGAGCAAAGTGGGAAGAAAAAACGAGTAGAAGAAGAAGCAGGGAGCAGCAAATAGAGGCGCAAGAGTAGGTCATTGAAGAAAAGCAGGTCACCCTACAATGGGCGAAGAAGGTCGCCTAGAAGGAGAAGCAGATCCCCTCACTGGAGTTCTAGATCGTCAAGATGGCGTTCAAGGACCCCTCCAATCCAAAACTAGAGTTATACCACCCTTAATGCAAAGAAAGGGGAAATAATGATGCACATCATGATGACCGAGTATGTTAAGTGGCCACCCAGGATGAGAGGCGACCCTGCCAACAGAAATCCAAACAATTATTGCCACTTCCATCGTGACATCGACCATGATACATAGAACTGTTGTAACCATAAGGATGAGATCGAAGAGCTAATCTGTCGTGGCTGCATAAAGCAGTTCGTTAAGCGGGATGATAAGAGCTAACCTGTTGACCAACCAAGAGAAGTGCCAAAGTCGAGTAGGAACCAGGATCGATATCAGCCACCTCAGGACCAACCACCATTAGAGCGGCCCATTCGCGGAGTAATCAATATGACCGCTAGAGGATTGATTGTGGTAGGATGCACCAGTGCGGCAGGGAAGAACTCAGTTTGGGCGCTTGAGGACGAGGACGAGAACCCACCAAAGTGCTCTCGTGTAGAGAAAATGCAGCTCAAGAGGAAGGATCTATAGCTAGCCAATGTCCCCTTCATCGGCTTCAGCGGAGATGTGCTGAGACCTCTAGGCCGGAATAAAGTCCCAGTCACAACAAACTCGGAGCTAAACTCAGTCCATTTTGAGCATAGCTTCCTAGTGGTCGCGATTCCGTCCCCCAACAATGCCATCTTAGGTCGGCCTATCCTACATGCACTTTGGGTGGTAGTGTCGACCTACTACTTGTCGATGAAATTCCCGACAAGGTACAAAGTAGGGGAAATACGAAGTGACCAACTACGTAATGGTGCTAATTTGAGAAGTAGACAAGGTGCAACGACCTATCTACTATATAAGAAAAATTTTGCATGTAGCTGAGACCAGGTACCTCGACATAGAAAAGCTGGCCTTTACCTTTGTATTGGCAGCTCGGAAGTTGCACCATACTTTCAAGCCCATACTGTCGTAGTCCTAACTGATCGACCTCTGAAGCGGAGAATGGGGCGTTAATAGTCGGGCTAACATTGACAAAGGAGGTCGGCGCAAAGCACCTCATGATATGCTGTGGTTCTCAACTAGTGGTGAACCGAGTGAATGGGCAGTATGAGGCCCGGGAGCTCACCATGTCGTCTTATTTGGACTAGGTGAGAGAGCTCCTGCCCAATTTCCATTCCTAGTATATTCAACAAATTCCAAGGATCGAGAACACAGAGGTCGACACTCTTTCAAAGCTAGCCAGTGCAACAAAAGTTACAAGAACGGTCTATGTTGAAGACCTGCAGCGACCTAGCTTAGAAAGGGCGATAGAAGAGGTTGSTCCTGTTCTGGTAGCAGAGCCAAGATGGATGGATCCCCTCATTGACTATTTGCTCCATAGGACCCTACCAATAGACTGCAACATAGCTCGAATGGTAGACTGGTAGTTAGCGCGCTACATCATTATCGACGAGTAGCTATACTATAGGTCTTTTACGGTCCCCTACCTACGTTGCTTGCATCCTACAAAGGTAAGCCAAGTGTTACATGAGATCCACAAGGGTCTCTGTGGAGGGCATATTGGGGGAGGGCACTTGCCTAGAAAGCGCTAAGGCAATGATACTACTGGCCTACGATGAAGGAAGATGCACTCGAGCTCATTCTGAGGTGTGATAACTGCCAGAGGCACGTAACATACCACACTAGCCCGTCATTGACCTATGGTACCTGACCAGCCCATGGCCGTTCGCTCAGTAGGGGATAGACATCCTCGGTCTTGGTCGTGGCAGTTGACTATTTCACAAAGTGGGTTGAAGCCAAGCAATTGGTGTCAATTATTGCCCAAAATGTACAAATTCTTTTTTGGAGGAATATAATTTGCAGATTTGTACTCCCCAAAGTGCTGATATCGGACAACAAGAAGTAGTTGGAGGACATCAAATTCCAGAATTGGTGTGCTAAGATGGGGATCTAATAGAATTTCTTCTCGGTAGCTCATCCCCAAGCAAACGGGCTGGCCGAGGTAATGAATAGGACAATCCTCCGTAGACTTAAAGCTCGGCTTTCCCGAGATAAGGCTTTGTGGGTAGACGAGCTGCCCAAGGTTCTTTGGGCCTAGCGGACTACAATCAAAATGGCAACTCGAGAGACCCTTTTAATTTGACATATGGAATAGAGGCTGTCATCCCTACCAAGATCGAGGTGCCCACCTTACGGTTTGAAGCATACGAYGGGGAGACCAACGATGATGAGCTACGGACCTACCTCGACCTGGTAGAAGAAGTCCGTGACCTGGCCTATATCTGGACTATAATGCCTGAGTCAAGAGACACCACTTCCGACTTGGCGACCTAGTACTTTGGAATGTTATGGTACCTGAGCTCGGTGTAGGTAAGCTAGGACCGAACTAAGAAGTCCCTATAGAGTATAGGGTATTCTGTGAAGAAACGTACGAGCTCGAGACTTTGGAGGGGAGGCAGGTACCCCGTGCTTGGAACATGGATAATCTATGGAGATACTACATTTAAGCTCGGGAATTCAGCGTGTGCAACTTCAAAAGTTTTGCTATGTATAAAAAGAGACCACCCGCCTGGGCGACCTAGCTGAATCGACCTGCACTATGGAGCATATCGACTAAAATACATCTAAAAGGGGACGTTAAGTCACTCTCAGCCTAAAGGCCCCCTGTTCCGACCTGGTGATGACATTAGCAATTCGATATGCCTAGTCGCTTTGGCCCTAGGCACTTCGAGTCATTATCGCATACTATGCCTACTCGATTTGACACCTAGGAACCTCAGGTTATAATCTTATACTTAGTATATTTTTGTGAAGTTTCAGGTTTAAAAGAAGAAAAACATGAGATATGCAAAAGGGAAACTTCATTGAAGATAAACAATAGTTACGTCGTCATAAAAAAAGAGTTTTCTTAGACTGAGCACGAAGGCTTGGCACTTTACATATGTATAGTCCAAGAAAAGAGGCAAAGATGATTCATACGTCTCGGGGCTTCTCGCCCCCATCACCAACCACGTCGGCAACATCCACATTGGATCCAACTGTAGCTCCCTCGCCGACCTCATCTTCTTCGTCCTCAGAGTTAGGCTCCCGATCGACCCAATCTGTCATCTCATTTGTATAGGCCGAGGACTTGATTGGAGAAAGATTGAGCTCGGGGTACACCGACCCCACCAACATTTGGCAGAGTTTGAATCCTTGACGGAAAGCGCCGGTGCCAAACTCCTCCCTCTCCTATAGGAAGTCTGGCAAAACTTTGAATTCCTCGACAACTCAGACCTTGGAAGCCTAGACTTCGTTGGGGAGTTGTGCCTTGTGTTCGGCAAAGTGAGTGTCCTTCTCCTGCAGTTCTTGCTTGAGCTTCTTGACGTGAAGCTCCAACTCGTCGTTTCAGTTCCGCTCAGTGACCAACTTGTCTTTTAGCTCGTCGATGAAAGCCGCGACCCGTTCAACTTGAGACTGGTACTCGCTTGCCGCCGCCTTGACAGTTTTATCCCTCGCTAGATTCCGCTCAGATTGGTTGACAAGGGAGTGGGTTACGATGTTCGCCTACAAAGGAAAGCAAGAGCTAAATATAGAACATAGATCGGGAATAGCATGACGAAGAGATTGGGAACTTACTATCATGAGGAAGCAGATGATCTTACCACCAAGCTCGCTAGTATACGACTTAGAAAGATCAGCGACCTCATCAGGGAAGATGACCTCCTTGCTCTTGATGAGGGAGGTTCAAAAGTCTATGATGGTCTGCCTTCCCTTAAGGATGTCCTCCGCACCCGAACTACCGGTCATCGGGGCCCTGGGTGGTAGATGATGTAACTCGGATGTCCAGGCTGCCTGGGTCTCTAGTGAGGTCCTCTTCGCTTGATCTTCACCGACCAGGTCGACCACATGGACCTCCTTGGTGGCAGCTGGTGCTGTAAGCTCAGGAGTTGGTGTTCGAGGTGCCTCCTCGTGGACTACCTTTCTTTTATTCCTATTCCTCATGCTTTGAAGAAATCCGGTAGTTGGAATACTCGACATGTCTCCTACACAAGAAGCCCGATATTTATTTAAATTAAAACAAAGTAAAGAAAGAAAACACCCGAACCAGAGGCGACCTACCCGGAGGACTCAGCTCGGCCTAGATTAGCTTTTCCTTGGCCAAGAAGTCACTCAGCATCAGCTGCCAGTCCACAAGATTCCACACTCTGGCCTGCACTTGCTCATTCAGATCTTCCCTAATGTCTTTCACCCCCTCTCTCTAGTGCGTTGGGAAGGGCAACCACCGGACAACTCAAGGAAGAAGTACTAACTCTTCCAGGCCGAGACTTTAGAAGGAAAGCCATCCAAGAGCTTGTACCCGGGTCGGTAAGATAGATAGTAGCTAACCTTGCCCAAGGTGCTAGCAGGGTTTTGCTTTATTTGGCAGAGGCCAACAAAGGTCTTAATATCTAAAGGAAGACCTGTACGGAAGCAAAGGGGATTGTATCGACCAAGGTACAGATGGAGTTCAGGTGCAACTGATCAAGGTTGACATTATAGTATTTCAAGACCTCGGGAATGAAAGGATGGAGTGGGAATTGGAGACCTGCCTTCAGAGCTTTCTCAAAGACGGCAACCTCGTCCTCGTCATGCTCCCAAGGGGACCCCCAATAGGAAAGGAGTTGCCAAAGTGGTCAGGAATCCTATATCTTACCACGAGACCGTGGATCTCATCGGCAGTAAGTTCAGAAGAACCAAAGTGGTTTGACACTCTAGCCCTAGGTGGTCATCGGGAAGACGGAGCCCCTTTGTGGGAACCTCGTCAGTCTTGGACCGAGGACCCCTCCTTGGCTTGACCTAGCTACACTCTCTCCTCTCCGGACTCACTACTCGACATAATTGAAAAGAAGGGAAAAAGCAAAGGAAGACAACTCACCTAAGGGACAAAATGACTGACCTCGCCAACCTTATTGAAGACACCAATGACATCGTGCTCCATAACCTCAATATGCACTAAAGCTTAGAAGGGACAAAGGAAATGGGTCCCCAAGGGCCCTATTTATAACCACCTAAGTTGAGCATGGATGATCCAAATCTAACAGATCCGACAATTCCCAGAGGTGTGACTGTTTGTATTTCGAGGCAAAAATAGTTGAGTGTGTTTTTTACGTCCGTGGAAGTTAATCTTTGCGTGACGTTTGTGCGTGCCCGAGACGCGATCTTACCCCCCATGGTAAAGCTAGTTGAGTTGATCAAGTCTGAACCGTTGGTTGAATCATGAATGAACCCAAGACGTGGCCAAATCTATTCAGCACGACGATACTCCCAACCCGAGTTGACCACGTCGGGCTTTAGAGTGGGGGGCAATTGATGAGGGATAATTTGGCCCGTGCAATGATTTAATGACACATTGAGCGTCGGAATGATGTGGTAACACCTTAGCATCCTTGAACACCTCAGTGATCCCAATCACCTCGGGCACCTTGAGTAACCCAGTTAGACTGAGGCCCAGGTAATTTAGCTACATGCACCGACCTGTCGAGGTGCCACGTAACCTCCTAGAATCACGTCAGTTGTCTTCGATCTCCTCAGCATCACGACATACGTCAATGGATCTTATCTTTCCCCTGCCCAATTCAGATGGACCTTGATAAGCCTTATCAACTTATACGGAATCAATGTTCGGGTGCGAAACTAACTCTGGACTAGACAGGCCGACGATCTCGGACTTGCATCGTGAGGCCCATGGCAACTTGCCTATATAAAGGCCTTGCCTCCAACCTCACAAGGTATGTGCGATTTAGCTCTTAAATTCCCTTATAATTACACTCTCGGCTCTCTCAAATCTCCACATTGCAAACTTAAGTATTGGAGTGCCTACACCGGGTAAAGCACCCCAAATACTCTGACAGCCTTGTTTTGCAGGTCGACCAGGCAACATCACTGGCCCAATGCCCGAGCTATCCTCTAGCAAAAAGCTACCAGATTGCGCTACATCAGAAACAAAAGCTGTACAAATACAAAACTGTGCGGTGCAAATACATATAAAATACAAGGTTTTACACTTATACTCCTTCCAAACTGAGCGAAAGAGTCATACTAATTGGGCCTGGGTTGAACCACCTTGTGGAAGTCCGGTGAAGTGGCAGTTGGTCAAGTAGAGGACAGCATTGCATGTGTAGAGCCGGATGAGCCTGTGAACGATGTGGCGCGACTCCATATGGCTTGAGGGAGAATGTTGGTATATGCCACAACACTCGAACGAAGTGGTGATACGTGGCAAACACTGGAGGAAGTTATCCACGCCACCGAGGTCGGCACCAAAGCCGTTGAGTTCCTTGTGTGGAATGTATGGTGGACACCCCACGGACCTCAGTAGTTTACCGCTTCAAAAGCTAACGCATGTCGTATTCGCGAGGAGCACAACTCCCCAATAAGGCAATGGGTATTTATTATTCAAGGCAATGCTGCCCAAGATAATTTTATTCCTTTGGAGTTTTCTTCTCTCGGCTACCATCAACTCATCTTAAATAACTTGAATGTTAGAGTGCTTCTCCTTCTCCTTCTGTCAGTGTGCATATATCATCGGATCCAATCTAGCTAGTCAAATTCATTTGCTGCTCGTACTTGGACATCATCATATGTAAAACATCAAAGATAGGCCTAAGCCACTCATGCCCCCAATCAAAAGAAACAAAGGTATGAAAAACCAATACTAACTAGCTTGAATGAGAATGGACAAGGTCCTCAACATCATCATTTAATTTAATTGGTCCTAATTTTTAGTATTGTGGTTATCATCAATAGCCAAGTTATTGTAATTTTTTAACTGTAGTTGTTCCCAAGAGCAAAGCATAATATCGATAAGAATGTCCATACATCGAAGCTACATGACATGGATGACAGATCATGGTCAACAACATGCATGCCAATCCAAAATGTTGTGGTTGTGAATGGAGAATTATATTAAGACATCATACATCACACAAAATGGACTTAACAATAAGGGAATGCTGATTTGAAAATATGTAAACTAATTGATCAGTGGCACGTGCAATAAGAGAAGAGAGAATATAATAGAGACGAAAATAAATGGACCAAAGTAATTGTGGTCTAGATGTGATCGATGCCAAGGCAAAGCCAAGTATAGCTAACCTAGCTAGCAGCTTGTGTACAGTCTTTAGTTTGACAGGTCTTATCTAAGGTGTACATGGTACAGTCTTTAGGCGACATTGTCGCTATTACAATAACTGAGGATTTTCCTTGGTTGGCAATAAGTTAGGGTAGATTAATAATATATAAGAGACGAGTATTGATGCTGAGAACAATTTGATATTCTTGGTTTTTTTGGTATAATTTCTTTAGCGTATAAGTCTAATTAATAGTCCATCTGAAAATTGAAATTTCATTCATGTTCATGCCTAGCTTCTTATTCCTTCCATATTAACAATCCTTCCTTACCTTGTACTTATGATTCTGTCTGCAAAGAATAAAATACAAATATGTACAATCTAAATACAAAATTTAGAAATATCGTATACAAAACTGAGGATAGGGTTGTTCAGTTGTGATTGCCACCACGCCCAATCGTTTTCCATTGTAAACATATATAGCATTCATCATAAAGACGGGCATGGGTGATAGTGCTATGAACTGATATATGTTTCAATCTATAATAATTCCAATGTTTGTTTTTGCTTTATAGATGCTGCATTTGCTAGGGGTTTCAAGTCTGTTTGCTAAGAGAAAGAAAAAGAAACAGTAGTAATGCATGAGCACCCTTAAAAGAACCATGAAGGTTTCTGTGCTTTAATTTAGGCTCTATTTGGTATGTTTCTTTGTGCGGTCTGCCGGTTATTTACGAGCTTGGCAGACTGTATTTCTGTTTGGTTTGTAGTAGATCTAGCCACTAAAAGTCAATGTAAGAAGTATAAAATGGGCGATTTTCAGAAAGTTCCAAATGGAATTATTGCATTTTTTCTATTCATCTTCATGCGGAAAGACACACCTTAACCAAACTGACTTTAGGCTACTCAAATCTTAATGCAAAAGCTTAATGTGTCTTTTGACTGTCAGAACTATGAGAATATCTTCCCAAAAAGACTTGCCAAATGGCCCTTTAGTGAATACTACAATTCAAACCTATTTTAATTTGCTTCAAGTTAATCTGTGTTGCATTTTGCTATAAAGAATGGAGGGTTCCAGTTTTATTTCTTGTTAATTAACTAGTGATTCTCTTTTTTCCCAAAACTAAACTCCCTTGTTATGGTTGATTTCACTCATGAATGGAACCTAACCTATCCTAACAGTGCCGAGATTCTTAAAAGTTTCTATGATGTGATCCGTTTCAGTAGATCAATCCTATCTTTCCTTGAAATGAAGGACCATGAGCTCTTCATCTCAGTGCTGAAAGTAATTACCTTTAAAAAACACAATAATTCTTTTTTTTTCCAATTTTTGTGTCTTACCTTTTTTTTGTACAATTTCTTGTTTATCTTATTGGTCATTTCATAACTTAAAGCTGATAATGACGCGATGACTATGGTTCAACTAATCTTGATAATTTGTCATTAATATGTGAGGCTAATTTAATTGCATAAATGGTGAATAAAGTTAAATTGCAATTTGAAATAGTTATTCACTCGGAGCAATTTCGAAACCATGTGGATTGAAGTTATTTCATTTACATTTTTCCTAATATTAAATCTTAAATTCATCTACAATGGAATGTCTCTCTAAATATATATTAAGGCTATGTTTGGTTTGAAGGAAAAAATAGAGAAAGGACCTATATAAGGTATGTAAAGGTTTTCTTATCTTTTCTATCTTTTTCTTAATTTTTCCTTCAAACCAAATACAGTCTAAATATAAAATAAAACCAAGTCATTCTAGGATTTTAATAAATGAACTAGCGGAGGGGCCCTACTCCACAGGGGCTGGAATAAAACCATCGACCCGTTGATCCAATTCCTGACCAAAAACTGTTGAATCGGTTAACGATCCATTAATCTGAGCGGTTGACCCGTTGACCCGTTCAATGGTTTTTGACTGTTTTTTTTTTTACTTTTTTTTTTAATTGGAAACCATCTAGGTAACTGGTTCCATTTTATCCTAATCTGGGTCCCTGGCAAAAAATCGTTGAATCGGTTAATGACCCATTGACCTGTTCAATGGTTTTTGGTCATTTTTTTTAATTTTTTAATTTTTGTTATCAAAACGGGCCATCCGTTCTAACTGAACAGTCGAACCATCGACCCAAAAACCGGTGGCCAAAATAGTTCCATTTTCAAGTTGTATGAGTCACACGCTCGAATGACATAATGCGTTTGGTACTGCTTAATGGACCACACACACTCAATTTTTTGTCTGTGCTTTTTTTTGTCAGAATGGGTCTTTCGTGTTTTTTTAATTAGGAACCGTCCAGGCAACCAGTTCCGTTTTACCCCAGTCTTGATCCCTGGCCAAAAACCGTTGAATCGATTAATGACCCATTGATCCAAGTGGTCGAACCGTTAACCCATTGACCCATTGAATGGTTTTTGGTCATTTTTTTTTTAATTTTTTTTGTTAGACGGGCCGCCCGTTCAAAACAGATGGTTGAACCGTAAACTCAAAAACCGGTGGTCAGAACGGTTCCTTTTTCGGGTCATATGAGTCACACGCTCGAATAACATAACACGTATGATACTGCTTATTATTGGACCTCACAGACTCGATTTTTTGCCTATAATTTTTGTTGACAGAATGGGTCATCCATTCGAATCGGACGATCGAACTGTCGACTAGAAAACCAGTGGTCAGAACAGTTCTGTAATTTTTTTGCTTCTGATTTTTTGTTGTCAGAATGGGTCGTCCGTTCGAACCAAACGGTCGAACCATCGACCCAAAAACTGGTGGCCAGAACAGTTTCATTTTCGGGTCGTATAAGTCACACACTCGAATGACATAACACGTATGATACTACTTAATGGACCTCACAAACTCAATTTTTTGCCTATAATTTTTGTTGTTATAACGGACTGTCCGTTCGAACCGGATGATCGGATCATCGACCCGAAAACCGGTGGCCAGAATGGTTCCATAATTTTTGCTTGTAATTTTTGTTGTCAGAACAGGCCATCCGTTCGAACCGAACAATCGAATCGTCAGTTGTTAGAACATTATTAACAACATTTATCAATAATAGTAAGTAACTATACTCTTTAATTAAATAATCATTAATGATAGTTTTAATAATATTATTTAGTTATTTTTAATATAACAGTAAATATTAAATTTATGAGTAGGATTTTATTAACAATAATCATTAAATTAATAATTACCAAAATTAAATTAAATTAATAGTATTTATCAGTAATAGTCAGTAATTATAATATTTTATTAAATAATCAATAACAATACTTTTAATAACATTTTTAATTATTTTTAATATAAAAATAATTACTAAATTTATTAATAACAATATTTATAATTTTAATTTAAAGTAAAATTAAAGTGAATATCTATTTATTAACAATATTTATAATAACATTAATTATTAATTATAATCACTAATTATATATTTATTAAATTAGTGTAATAATCAGTAATTTATTAACAGTACTTTTTAATAACAGTATTTATAATTTTAAAGTAAATATCTAGTTATTAACAATATTTATAATAACAGTAATTATTAATTATAATAACTAATTATATATTTATTAAATTACTGTAATAATCAGTAATTATTAAATTACAGTAATTTATAATAACTGTAATAATCAATAATTTATTAACAATAACAGTAATAATTATATTACAGTAATTAATTACTATAATAATCAGTAATTGCTGTTATTTATAAGGCAGTAATTACTGGATTGCTCTCACTATATATATATATATATAATGGATCTTAAATTTGTAAATTTTATTTGTAAGTTTACACATAATGGATCTTAAATTTTCAAGTATTAAGAGAAACTGGTATATACATATTTGTACATAATATGAAGCCTTCTTAACTTAGCCAAGCATTTTTCAAGCCAACTGAGTGGTGGCTCATGTAAAACAATTAAAAATGAAAATGATTAATTTTTTTRCCATCTGGAAAAATTGATAGCAATATGGTGAATAAATCTTAAACTAACGAAAATAAACAATAATTCCACCAAAAGTCAAAGAGATTGGTCTACTAAAACTGAATAAAATTTTAAATCCTGTAAATCACATAGTAAAAGCCACATGTCTTATTTGCTAAACAAAAAGTGATTATTAAAGAATGGGTGGAGAGGGTTAACAACTACCAAAAAAATAAGACATGTATGATATGTTAGCATGGGTGTGGGGTGAAAGAGTAATTGTAGTCATCTTTTTTTATTTAAAAAAATTAAAAGAATTAAGTGGAGTAATGTGTCATGAGAAGGAAGCTTCAAAACTGCCCAAGCTGTTTTTTTTTTTTCAAACTATCAAGCATTTCTCATTATTTATTCTGAAACCTCCCCCATATATCTAAACTTGAACTAAGGTTATGTTTGTTTTGAAGAAATAAGGAAACCTATATAAGTTCCTTTAAACCAAACACAGCCTAAGGTGAAAAAACTCAACTACATAAATTCATAAACCAAAAAAGATAAATAAATAATAAGAAGTGACACGTGTACAACCGATTTTGCACGTGATAAGCGGATAAGATACTATATAGTAGGCAATGGCAGGCACAATATAATGTTATGACATGGGAAGATCATATAGTGGTCCTGTCCTATCGTGCGTGCGAGCGAGGGAGCGAGAGAGCGAGAGAGAGAGAGAGGGTGAGGTTCACGTGACATCACCAAAAAGGCGACAGATCAAAGAAGGTTGGGCTGTCAACTATCAATCCGGTTTGCAGTTGGGAAATTTTTATCTCTCCCTCAGTGAGTGGTATACAAGTATGAAGTTAATAGAGAGACATATTGAAGCACTTACAGAAACCAAAAAAAGGGGCGTACGGAGACCAGATCTATTCCTCACACAAGGCGCCTAATACGCGCCTTACAAGCACATCTTGTCATACATTGGGAATATCTCTCGTAWTTTTAAATTATTATTTATGGGAGATGTTCCCAATCCATGGTGGATGTACATGTGAGGCGCCCGAGTGTGAGGAGCAAATTTCATCTCGTATTATTTTTAGGGGTATTTATTGTTGAAGAAAATAGCGCCTTAAATGGGTATGGACCAAAAACCCTAAAATTTTAATCAATGTCCAAAAGGCCCAAAACCCAGGAAACTAGTTACATTCTGAACCCGAAACATCAATTCAGAAGCGGTTTTAAGTGCCTTTCACAACTCACAGTCTCACTAATACCAAAAAAAAAAAGAAAAAAAGAAAAGCTCACAGTCTCACACAAGCCCAAACCAAACAGAGATTGCCTTCTCGAATATACTAACCCCATCTCCTGTGTATATTGATTTCTTCAATTTGTTGGTTTGATTACTTAAAAAAAAAAAAAACCCTGAAAGAATCTGTGCATCATAATAAAATGTCAAAAATGACCACGTCAGTTACCTTTTATTAATATCTTCGATTCTTCTCCCTTGTGGTCTTCGGTGGTTTGATTCGATTGACATCTTAGCTGTTATAGAACTTGCCCCTTTCCCAATTTAAATTTTGCTAGTAGGTTGGTTAGTGAGTGAGGGGCATCTACAAAAACGCAATTTGTCGATGGCAGTTTGGCCATTTCCATATGATGGATGTTTGATTTCTAATTAATTCCTTAACCCAAATTAAAGGTAATAATAAATAGAAGAAGGTGACCATTGGTAGCTTTTGGCAAATTTTAAAGAGCAGTTGAGGTTGAGGGGCTTTATTTCAAAATTCTACTCGCACAAATGCCCTCCTTTTGTTCACATCTACATGACTTAGGTGGGGAATTTTCAGTCATTTACCACTTCATTTCTGTCATCCTTAGATAAAGCCAGGGACCTTATTTTTTTATTTTTTATTTTTTATTTTGGTGAATTGTCTTGGTTTATTTCTCTTTCTTCATCACTTTTTTCCCCTCCTCTCTGATATGTAATATATACATATACTGAAATAAATAATAAAATTTTAGTGTGTGATGATCAGGATTCAGGAAGTGGAAGAGGAAGAATATCGACCTTTTCTCTTCTCTTCTCTTCTCTTCTCTTCTCTCTCTTTCTCTTCTGGTTCCGCGTTGTCTGAGAGAGATCAATTCCGAGTCTGAATTTATTTTATATTTCTTATTTTCGTGATTCTTTCTTTTTTCTTTTCAGAAGCCGGTTATAAACCACTAACTGCAAAGAAAAACAAAGGGGGAAAAAGGAGGGAAAGAAAGAGAGCAGAATTCAGCAAGTATTCAATCCCACGGAAGGAAAGGAAAACGATGTCTGAGAGATTTGCATCGTTTCAATTCCTGCAACTCTAAGAGGTGAAATAAACAAACACTAAAAAATAGTGCCTGACTCCCTGTCTTTCTTCTTTCTGGTTCTTTTTTTTTCTCCCCCCACCCCCCTCTCTCTACTATTACTAGTACTACTACTACTACGACAACTACTCTTTAATTTAATCGTTGATTGCTTATATTTCATCTCCGTTCTCTCTGTGATTACACTTGTATCAACCTACTTATTCAAATCGATCTGTGGTAACAAGAGTAGCTAGCGGCGGCAACAGGAGAAAGCGGTACTGGTGGGCCGAAGAAGAAAGAGATGATGAAGAAGAACACACTGATATGGGAGTAGCAACACCACAGCCAGCGCCTCTCTTGTTTCACTTGAAGAATCACCTCCCAATTCTAGTTTCCAAGACTGCATCGGCCTCCCAAGACAAACCTAGTTGTGTAAATTCTATGTCCCAAAGCTTCCATCAGGGGATCTTTGGTTTCTCAAATGGTTTCGACAGATCGACGACGGCACAACAAGCGCAACACATCGCCCAGCAAAGCCGGAGGGATAAATTAAGGGTGCAAGGGTTCGAACCACCTTCGCCTTTAGTGGGCATAGAAGCGGAAGAGTCCGGGGGGCTGCCGGGTTATGAGACGGGCGGGATGTTGTCTGAGATGTTCAATTTCCAGCCGGATACCCCCGTGGCTGCGGAGCTCCTAGAAAATCAGATCGCGTCCAATTACCGACTGCCGCGACCACCGCCCACGGTGGCGGCATCGGCAGCGAATGAGTGGTACGGGAACAGACAAGGGATAGTGAGCGGGTTGGGTCATTGGGGAGATGCAAAGCACCCAAACAATAATAACCGTGACAGTCATGGAATAGGTGCTCAGCAGCATCAGATTTCAAGCATAAATGCGGACTCAGCAGCTGCCATGCAGCTTTTTCTTATGAACCCACAACCAAGGTCACCTTCTCCACCTTCTCCTCCTCCTCCTCCCCCATCGTCGTCTACTCCCCTTCATATGCTGCTTCCAAATCCAACTACTACAAGTACAAGCCATCTACAAGGATTTCACTCTTCGGGTTCCGGGGCTGCACCTGCAGCCGGAGTGGGCTTGGGTAGTAGCGCAATACATCCAGCTCAATTCACGTGGGTCCCAGGTAGCGGGGGAGGCGATAACACGGGCAAAATTGGGGGTATTGTGGAGAGTCAAGGGCTATCGTTGTCGTTGGCGTCGTCGTTGCAGCACTTGGAAGCGGCCAAGGCCGAGGAATTGAGGATGGGTGATGGTGGGATGTTCTATTACAGTAGTCATGGGGGAGGCGCTTCTTCGGCTGGTTCATACCCATGGAAGAATTTGGGGAGTCATCACCAACCGTTGCATTTACAAGGAGTGGGACAGAACCACCAGGTCCATGTTGGGTTCGGATCGTCCTTAGCGGCAGTGAATGTCTTGAGGCATTCCAAGTATGCCAAGGCTGCTCAAGAATTGTTGGAAGAGTTTTGCAGTGTCGGGAGGGGACAATTCAAGAATAACAGGCTTGGAAAGCATCATGGAACCAGCGCTAACCCTAATCACAGTAACAGTGCAGCTGGTGGTGGGTCTCCATCTTCTTCCAAGGAGCAACTTCCCTTATCAGCTACCGATAGGATTGATTACCAGAGGAGGAAGGTCAAGCTGATGTCCATGCTTGATGAGGCATGTAATCTCTCTCTCTCTCTCTCTCTCGTGCTGTGTGCCTGCTTTCATTTCTTTCTCTGATTCTCTCCTCTCCAAGCCTTTCTTTTCATTCAGTGTTCTCTCCCTCCGTGAGGCATGCATATCAGGCACGAACTATAAACACAGACCCGTCCCTTTTTTATCTTTTCTCCTGTCTGGAATTGATTTTTCAGACCACCGGAGAAAACAGAAATTCCGGCAAGTGTCTGGGATCTTTGAATTGTGGCTTCCAACGCTCCATGGAATAAGATGATTGAGTTTTGGAATTCTATGTTCTATTCTATTTTACTGATGAATTTGATTGATGGGTTGGGTGCTTCTGTACTTTGGACTTTTGTAATTGTAAGGAGAAAGAAAATGAAAGTTACTATTAAGGCGGATCTCTCCAATAAGAAAAGACATTCCTTGATTGGGAAGATCACCAATAGTCTATATAATACGTAGAAGTTGTTCAGAAGGCTTTTGCTCCAAGAGATCCATACCCATCATAGTAACTGCACAGAAAGCCATTGATTTCTTTCCCAGTTGACCTTAGATGATAAATTTTTTTCATCTTCTTTATTTTATTCCTCTTTAATTAGTATAAGAATACCCACCTATTGAAGATCGATAACAATCATTTTACTGTTTCAAGTTTTGATTCATCCATTCGTCAAGTCTATTTTTTGTCTTTCCATTAAGACAACAGCAAAGCTTCCGTTGCCCACTTTCCCCATTTTAAAATCTTGACTTCTTAAAGAAGAGAACCTCTCCTACCCTACATTGTCACCAACTTCTCTTTCTTCAGTTACCCACGCACCTTTTTATCAAAATTAAGATCAAATGCCATGATCCAAATTTTCTTTCTCTTCTTTCTTTTCCAAAAAAAAAAATCTTTCTTTTCTTTGTGTTGTCCATGTACTACATGGTTATTAGCTAAAATATGCTTGTGAGTTGTGAATATATATACTTTTTCTTTTTTTTTTCTCCTTCCCTCCTTTTGCTTCATTATCACCATCTTCTTATTCTTCTTCACCCAGTTCTTAGGGACAAAGAACCCCCTTTCACCATCTCTTACAGGCTACTTGTAGAATCATGATTATTGATCTCTTCTCTTCCTGTAATTCCATCTTTTGGTAATTTAACCTTGGACCTCGAACAGCGGAACAAACAAAAGTACTGCGGCTTTTCTATTTTACTATTCACATTTTTGACAGGCCTCGTGCACAAGGGTTTGATGAATTGGATTGAATAATTCTTCTAATACTTGTCCGTTATCAGGTTGATAGAAGATACAACCATTACTGCGAGCAAATGCAAATGGTCGTAAACTCCTTTGACTCAGTTATGGGTTTTGGGGCGGCAACTCCTTACACAGCGCTTGCCCAGAAAGCAATGTCGCGTCATTTCCGATGTTTAAAGGATGCAATAGCAGCACAATTGAAGCACATTTGTGAGCTACTGGGAGAGAAGGAAGCGGGGGCTTCAGGAATAACGAAAGGAGAGACTCCAAGACTTCGGTTGCTTGAACAAAGCCTCAGACAGCAAAGAGCCTTTCACCAGATGGGGATGATGGAGCAAGAAGCTTGGAGGCCTCAGAGGGGCTTGCCTGAACGCTCCGTCAACATTTTGAGATCTTGGCTTTTTGAGCATTTTCTTCACCCGTACGTTCTCTCTCTTGGTTGCATATTCATTTTCATATCTTCAACCAACAAAGATAAGCAGAAAGAAAAGACAACACTATTATTTATTACAAAATAATACTTTTATAATCCTTCACTCTCTGTGTCTCCCATAAATTATCAGATCTAATATATCTTGATCACCCTTTTCTGTTTTAGTGTTTAAGAAAACAGTAATGCAGTGTCCTTGTGTGTTGTCTCCACAGCAAAAAGCTGAAGAAAAGCTTCTTCCCATGCTCTTTTTGCATATTTTCTCTCTGAGACTTCACAGCTGAAAGTAGTCTCTCTCTCTCTATCTCTGACCTACCTGAAGTTAGTTATCAAATACATTGAAAAGAATTAACAAAAAGAAAGCCCATCTCCCTCTCTTTTTCTCATATTGATATTGTTTTAATCAATCAATACTCATTAAAAAAAGCAATACATGTAATAGGATAATAAAGCAGAGATCAGTAGGAGCAGTTTTTCTTCTGATGCTGCTTGTTCTGTTCTCCTCTCTTAGATTTCCACGCCTTAACAGGGAAAGAATCGTTCTATCCCATCTACCGGTACATAAAGCTCGCGGTCTCTTTATACGGTTTGGGTAGGGACGCTGATGTCATTTTCTGGTGTTTTCTGTCCAGGTACCCAAGTGATGCAGATAAGCATTTGTTGGCGCGGCAGACTGGTTTATCGAGAAATCAGGTTCGTCCTATTCTCTCTCGAATCCCCCATAAAACAGAAAGATGAACAGAAGAGGAAACAATGAAAGAGTCTTCATTTTTTGGGTCTCCATTCAAAAACCAGCAAGAGAATAGAAATCCCAGAAGACGAACAGCAAGTTCAGTTTTATGTGCATGGTTTAGGGTTTCATTTTTCACCTGCATTAACTTTTTATTATAAGTTAAAGGCCATTTCCTCCTTTTTCTCTTCCTTCCTTCCCGATAGAAATGGCAAAGGGGAAATAACTACTAAAATTACAGCAGAAACAAAGTACGGAAGAAATGGGACATGAGATACATTGCAGTTTTGAATTTATTTTCTTTCTTCTTTTTAGCTAAACTTCTCAGTTTGGTTACAACGTACAACACGGACACCGTGTTAAGAGCCTTACAATAGTAAATGCATTGTGTATTTATGCCTGGTCTTCATATTCCAAACTTAACATCTCTCTCTCTATCTCTCTATCTATCTATTTCTTTCATCTTCTTGATTAGAGAAGAGAACTATCCCAAGATTATGGACAACTTTAGTTTTGTATACTAGAATTTACTGGGTTATTTTTATTTCGAACTCTAACAGATCCACGTAACTTGAAAGCAAGAGAGAAGCAGAAGAAATATACATTACTTCTTTTGCATTAAGAAATGGAGTAGAGAACCGATGTAGGTTAGAAAAATACATTGAAGGGTAGGATAACTGCACCAAGCAAACAAAAAATAATAATAATAAAGGATATCAATTATATTTTTTGTATTCTTGTAATTTTATCATTTAACAGCCTTAACTGCAGCTTAATAGACACAATTAGTACTAACAATAATAGCATAGTGACAAAGAAGACTACAGTGCTTGCAGTAACGATCAAATTAATGCTTAAATAAAAGGAGGATTATGAAATGTGCATTAAATCAACCAATCAAATCAGTCAGAGAGATATGTAGATATATGTCTGGGCTTGTTTCTTTGCTTATTTTTTTCTTTCTCTGTGGAACGCAATGTCCACACAGATATTTAATATTTTATTGCTTCTATCCTTGTACAAGAGTCCAATCTAATCTTCTTACTTTTAACGTCTGTTTTATTTTTGTTTACGTTTCGAGCAGGTTTCGAACTGGTTCATTAATGCCAGGGTTCGATTGTGGAAACCCATGGTGGAAGAGATGTACCAACAAGAGGCCAAGGAAGAAGCAGAGGATAGAGATAAAGAAAGAAGCCAACAAGGCCAAAGTAGCGGCTCTGCACAAACACCAACGCCTACAACAGCAACAGCAGCAGCAGGTGCAGCAGCAGCTGCTGCAATAGCAACAACAACATCATCCCCAACAGCTACAACAGCAGGCAAAAGATCCGAAATCAATGCCATCGACAACGACCCCTCACTCAACGCAATCAATAGACAATGCTTCTCGGAAAACCAAGCAAGCCAATCCACCCAAACCATGGCCACCACCATCACCTCACACAACGATATGTCACCTCTCGTACCCCAACGTTTTCCGGCGACCCATGAACCCAATACGCATCACCGGTTGGCTGTTGATGACACGCGTCGATACAATGGTGGCATCATTTCTGCGGACTACGGGACCACCACTGCCAATACCAAATTAGGGGCCACACTTGTAAGGTTTGGGACCACCTCCGGCGACGTATCCCTCACACTGGGGCTTCAACACGCCGGAAACCTGCCAGAAAAGAGCCGGTTTTCCGTTAGAGACTTCGGGGGATGTTGAGATTTGAGGTTCCCATTCCTCACCCTCTCTGTCTCTCTTCTTTGTGTTTTTTTTTTTTTTCCTATTCTGATTTTTCTCGTTGAGAATATATATATATATATATATATATGCATGAGAAGCGTAGCGTGAAATTAGCTAGCTAGTTGTCCAAGATTAGTCTTAAACTTAATTGTATAGTAGATTGTTTTGCGTTTGCCTCATTTTCTTTCTTTTGTAAATTCAAGGTTTTGTACCTTATTACTCCTACCTTGTTAGAAAACTTGATATTTAAAAAGGAAGGAAAAGGGAGCAATAACACGAATATGATTTAATTGCGCTTGTTTACTTTTTTTTTTTTTTTGCATGATTCGCAGGAGAAGTCTATGGAACAACTATGTAACCCGTATGATCGCATATTAAAAACACCACTGAGACATAAGATAACACATTTTATGACATTCTCTTATTATGGCACATCCTACTAATAATGCAGAAAAACTGATCAATATATAACAGGTTCCAGCAAAAGGTTTGCTGCATGCTCTTAACACTGGTCTTGGACCTAACTGGGTGACACTGAAAACTGTTGCTTTTTACATAATACTAAAAATACAATTAAATATCATGTTGAATATGTTCTGCTCAGTAAGTATTTTACTTGTCAGGTTCTATTTGATGAAATGGTTAGTGCAGTGACATTTTAGCTGATTTATTGGGTGGATGGTGAAACATTGTTGTTATCCATGTTATATATATTCCATCGGTTTTATATGGTTTTTAATTAACCTCATACACCAATCTCTCTAGTGTTGCTTCAAGTCTAAAACAATATTGAGAAAGCCGTGTCGCTATCTTCCACCCAATTTTCTGCTTGAATTTGACAAAAAGAAAGAAAAAATTAAAATTGTAAGTTTGTGACCTACCAATAGAAGTGATACATTAAATTAAATTCTCTAAATGTAGAAAAGGTGTCCTACTTGTCAAACTTGTTTTACAACGTTTCAGTACAACTGTAGAAATAGAATTGGATGCTTGGGTCTTCCTTGATTACATGGTTTTACTCAGATTTTATTTCAGGAAGAAAATAAATAATACTATTATTAACGCTATTTTTGTTTCGATGTACAAGGGACTAAAAAATATTTGCTTTGAAATAATTTAGAATCTGTTTACCTTTAACGTTTATGAATACGGAGCCTAATTGAGTAGAAGGTAGATTTTCCTTTTTTTTTTATTTTTTTTACGAAGAAAAAAGTAGTGACAATATGTGGTATTGGTATTGACCCATTCTTGACATGGTAGTTCTTTTTTATGCTGTTTGCTGAATGCCACACCACAGGAAAGAAGAAAGATTCACAGCCACCAGAGAGAGAGAGAGAGAAATATAACAATTTCTTAGGAATAGAACTTTGAACTTTCTTGTTCCTCCTTGGAATATCAGCAGTTGCATGCATAATTAGGTTTTTGAGGACCAGACAAGTTGGAGAGTGAGTGTAAGCTAAGTAGGATGGAATGGGATTGTGAAATAATCCAAATTCCAAACTGGTTGTTTGGGTTTGCTTGCAACAATCTATAAGTAACAAATTAACAATACTGACGAGAAGAAACAAACAACAAAACCAACCAAAACGTCCTTCACCGCCATTTCACTGCGCTTAAACGCTTTAATAACGGGGGTGGAATTACTTTTCCTTGGTTTCCTCAACCTCTCTATGTGCTCTCACAACAGCGAGTGGCCCAGTCGTAGGTGGCYGTGGTTCCCACTTCCCACTCCCCACCTATTTGTTGAGGAAAGTCATCCCCGAAGTATACTCATATACTGTATGTCCGGGTCCGGCCGTTCTACCAAATATATAGCAGCTGCTCCGCCTTCACTGCTTATTGCCGGCCGGAGACGGGAGATCTCCTACCCTCCCTTTTGAGTTTTGTCCGGGTTTCTCCTGGGGGGTTCCACTGGGTCAAAGAATGGCCCAAGATGAGAGAATGAACTCCATATATGTTAATTGAACTGAACGAGGTTTTCCGGTTGAAATTGAGAAATAGTTTAAAAATAATCAAGAGAACCAAAAAGGCTTTTAGTTTCGTAGAGGCATTTAATTGTGTCGTAGACGAAATGGAGTTATACATCCTCAATTTCATTTACCATCGGTTAAATTTAAATCAACTTTGTAACGAATTGAATATTCTTCATTATTGATTTAATATGTATCTATTATATTTTGTAACATTTATTTTATGAATGCAGAGAGGTGTAATTTAAAACAAATATCAGGCAGATAAAGTGAAGGATGAGAAGATTAAGAAGAGTGACAAGAGTTGTTAAATGAGTACAGGTTCAGAACCTTTTTTTTTTTTTTTTTGTTTTTTGTTTTGGGGGGATGGGGTAATCAAGGATTCAAGGCTCAAAACTCTACTGAGGAAGAATTAGGTTGTTGAGTTAAAGAGTTTAAATACTATGCAAATTAACTTATTATGAAAAGTTGAAAACATGCAGGCAGTACTTATTAATAGAGCGATAAACATCGTGACACAGTAAAGAAGAAAAAGTGGGTAATTTGGCTCTATGATATGGGAATGAAAGCACTGAATCTGTTACTTACCGACATAGAGAAAACTTCTTTTGTTGGTGGGAACTGGGAAGGAAGGCGCTTACCAGTTACGCAGTTGGTTAGCAATCATTCGCCAAAGTGACTAGGTTTCCAGAGCAAATCTGCAACACTTTCATGGAAGACTGGGTCTGGGTCGGACTCGGACACGCTGATATCAAAATGACAAAATGGTCATCATTGGCAAAATCTTGATTGATGGGACTGAAGTACTAGGAGGAGATGCTTTATGTAATCAAAAGACTCAAAATATACTATATACTAGCAGAAGAAAATTTTTACTCTTTTCTCCATAAAGTTGGAGCGTTTCCAGTGGAGATGATAGAAGAACCCCTTTAATTATTACTCAAGTATTTTATGGCCTATGTCCTTCCTATGAATTCCAATTCCAATCTGCTGATTGTTAAACAAAACATACACCTACCTCATTAATTGTAGCTTTGTCTCTTCTAATTTCATATACGTTGCTTAACCCGAGTCCGGATTCAGTGATCCTTCCGTTTACGGGGCGCGTGAACCCTCGCACTATTCGGGGATTGTTATTTCTTATTCCGTTAATGTTGTCAGCCCGGTTCAACCGGTTAGATAAAAACAAAATCCGAGCCCTATCTTTTCCCCCTCATTCGTTTGAACTCTCTTTCCGCTGTTTCATTTTCACCAGAGCCCTAGCTCAGGAGCAAGAGGGTGGAGTGCAGCGATTTCAACGCCTGATGGCTTGGAGTCAACCGGCGGTAAACATCCATTCTCCTCATTTTCCTTCCAAACCTGTTATTCCTCTCCAATATAATATTCTTCCTTTCTACAAACTACTGATGGCGATTTCTCTATTTCATTGAGCTCTAACGGCATGGAATCAACCAGAGACAAGTGTAAACCAGCAGTTGGGTTGGAGCGTTTATCGCCGGCTATCCGACATCACAAGCTTTGACCCTATTGCATCCTTGTTTGGATCAATTTACGTGATGAACAACCCGCGCACAGCCACACCCAATATAAATTCAACCCTCATGGGGCGTGCTCAGGGGCTCTACGCCATGTCTTCACAACAGAACAAGTACTTCAGCCTTCTGATGACTCTCATCTATGTATTTGTCAGCTGACCAATCTTGAAATGAAGTAAGAGAGATGCCAATCATCGGAGGCACGGGAGTTTTCCGGATTGCATGYGGGTATTGCTTGGCAAAGACACACTCCACGGCAGTATTTGATGCAGTAATTAGATATAATGCGACCCTGATACATTAATTAATGGAGTTGTTATTTTTGTATTCACATTTTATTTGGATCGTCCGGCCTTCTATGAGATTTTCTATTGTGAATAAATAAAGAGTTTACTTTAATTACCCATGGAGTAATTTAGATGGTTTCTCTCTCTCTCTGAATCGGGAAACAATAATATAGTTTCGATTTCCAACTGTGTGTTAAGTTGTTCTTGCAATTCAAGTTCAAAGTTCCAACATACAGATTGCACTGGGATAGGAGTGGAAGTCTTGTGAGTTGTGAAGATGCCAGAATCAAATAACCCACATCTTGGGAAGAACAAGGTCCGATTTATGGGTCTTCACGTTGTCGTAGATTGATCAAAAGCTTGACATGTTCGGTCTATCTATCAAAACAAGTATTCCTATCCAATAATAGCTTCTTCTCTCAATTTTTTTTATCAAACGTTTTATCTTGGTGTTAAGGAAATACAGTTGAGACAAAAGTTATTAGATTTTCAATGTTAGAACTTATAACAATTAAGACTGACAGGTACAACCGGTTTACACTTGTTGCTGATTGATTTCACACGGTCGGAGCTCAGTGAAACAGAGAAATTTCCGCTAATGGTGGTCTGTACTCTGTAGAAAAGAAGAATATCATAGTAGGGAGGAATAACAGGTTTGAAAGGAAAATGAGGAGGGTGGATGCTTACCGCAGGTTGATTCTTTTCTACAGTGGTGGTCTGTATAAAAGAAGAATATCGCCGCTGGTGGCCTCTTGCTCTTGAGCTAGGGCTCGGGTGAAAATAAAACTAGGGAAAGAGAATTCAAACGAATGAGGGGGAAAGAAAGGGGCTCGGGTTTAATTTTTTCCTAACCGGTTGAACCGGACTGACAACCTTAACAGACTCATTACATTGATGCAATAGCAATCCCCGAATAGGGGCTAGGGCGACGTGCACGCCTCCTATCGGAGGGATTCACACGCCCGTGAACCGAAGGGTTCACTGAATCCGGACTCGTCTAACTAAGATCCGACCCAAAATGACTTCTCCTATTATGATATATATTTCAAACTCATAGACTGACCATGTGTCAAATTCAGACCAGCAGGGTACTTTCTAGCTAGCTAGACTGTTCGTGTGTTCAATGCCCTAGCTAGCTAGTACTAGATCTCCATTAGTTTTCAACTTCGCCTTGCAATATTGGTAATTAATATATAACATACAACCACTGAAATTTGATCCATGGAGAAAGCTTGAGTGGTTTACCAATTCATCTCAAGCCGGCCAGTTCAGCTGGATTGGGCTAGATGTGGTTGATTCTTTTTCCTTCTTTTTTGGTAATAATCAAGCTGATTCTCGGCTGGGTTTTAATTTCTTAATGTGAGAGGACTAATTTCTTGCAGCCATTGAAGGGGTTTAAAGAGGCAAGGAGATACAAATTAGAAAGCTAATTATTGAAGGAGATTCTGAAGTGGTGGTGAACTGGTTAAAAAAAAGAATTCAAAGATATGGAAGTACAGCAATGAAAAACGAAAATAAAGTGACTGGTTAAGGATATTGAAATTCAGTATAAATGGGTTAAGAGAATTGCAAACTTACTGGGAGATGGTTTAGCCAAGCAAGGGGGTTAATAGAAACCCTTTATTTTGGGCTTTATTGTAATTGTATTTGCTGCCCATAGACTGTTTTAATTCTTCTTAAATTTAATGAATACATTTCACAGTTACTGATAAATAAAAAAGAATGTGGGAGGACTAATACAATGTGTTGTGTAAGTTAGCAACTAACCAAATCTAAGAAAAAAAAAGTTGGAAGAAGAAAGTTTTATGTTGTGAAGGATAATATGATCATATTGGAGTATTATAGTTAATTTGTAAGACAACAACAAGTGCGCATATTGCTTTCGAAGGTTGTACTTGTAAGTAGTAACGTGATTAAAGCTGCAAGACGCCAATGCAGTTTCGTGAAACCACACCCCTCTATTTGCTGCAACTTTTTCTAGTCCACTGATTTTAAAGATCAGTGGAATATTGGAGCGAGGAGGAGGAGAAATTAATTAATCTACTAAACAACGAGTTTATGCAACTGTTAGCTGCAGAACCCCCTACAACCCCACCTCTCTCTCTCTCTCTCTCTCTGTCTGTCTGTCTGAAGCTCTGAATTGCAATATTATTMAAAAAAAAACTCGCTTAGTAGAGAAAAAGAGATATGTACTTTTCTGTAGTTAGAATTTAGAAATGCTCTTAACAAAGTTTGATCTCATTTGTTTATGCGACACTAGAGACTTCAGTGTACAGAAAGGGTGGGGCCAATGAAAGGACAGGGTACAAGATAAAGTTGGACATACATGTCTTTTAATGCATACCACCTTGTCTCCATGGCCAACAAATGGACGACGCGAGTTGCATATATTGAGACTCTTTTATTCGCCAGCACCCCTCCACTTTTTACTCAAGTCTAGAATTAGTTAATTCAATAAAAGGGGAACTAATGGGTCGGTTATTGGTTTATATTTGAACAAACTAATTTCAATTTAAACATATATAATTGCTTAAATTAGTTGATGAAGTCACTAAGACTTGTGAATTGCTTCTTTTGGGTCGATTCCCAAGTTGGATAGTAAAAATTAAGAACAAGGAATACTTTTATCAACCAATCAAATTAATATCCCTAGCTTGTATGAAGATCTGAAAAATCAAATAGAAAATTACCAAGGCTTACTCCCTAAATACCGAAACCACCAATAACTATTTCAAAATTAATGATCCGCTACAATAAGTATTTCAAAATCCTTAGTCAATAACGGTGATTGAGTGATTTTCCAAGGTGATCCACATAAATCTCATCTCCCTATTCTCTACAACTTGAGTGTTCATTATGACTCTGGATTCCCTGTTCACAAGAACTCTGTTCATGCCTACCTACAAAATACTCGTTCATTACACAGTTTAGTCTGCCGAACTGGGTTATCAATCATATTAAAATTGGCAGTTTGGTCTCATCTGGATTTAGAAACGGTCTTATTCGGTTTAGGATAATTTCAATTTTTGGTTTACAGTTTTGATTCAGTTTTCTAATTTAGAAATTACACCAAATTGTAAAGCAATATACTTTTATAAAATACGAGAGGAGGCCTGTGCGATGCACGAGCAAATGTTAAAAAGATGCTCATGTTACATTCAGTTTTTAAACTGAATTGGTTGTGGCCTTGTCGAATTAATGTTATGCTATTACTAGATACCAATCTCCTTTAGAACCCTTTTTAATCTTATATAATAATGCAATGGTGTTGCATGTGAGGTATATAATAATGTTTTGGTATTATTTAATCTAGTCTTACTAATCCGATTTTTTTTAGATTCTGCCCATCTTTAGACTCTTGTCAAAGCATACCAAATCTTCATAAAACATAATCATCATCCAATCCTTGTCCCAACTATACTCCTCACAATCCTACCTAGCTTATTAGTAGTTATATACAAATTATGAAATACAAACAAACTCTGAGGGAAAAAGTGTGATCAAAATAATTTTTTTAAATAGATCTTATTTTTTTAAGGAAAATATTGAAAACTGATGATGGCAGATTTGGCCCTCCACTGACATCATGACACGTGGCATCTTGGAACAAATAAGTGACACCCCAGAACCACCGAGGTGATAACTTTCCTTAGCCAAAATGATAGACTCCCAACTGGTGACCTAGGAACTTGCCTCCGTCGCTGACTTGACGACCTGCCTTTGCCGCCGACCTGGTGACTTGCCTCCGCCGCCGTCCTGGCGACCTGCCTCCACCGCTGACCTGGCGACCTGCCTCCTCCACCAACCTGGTGGAAACCTAACTGGCGACCTCGTCCACAACTTAGGGTGGCTAGAAGCACCTCGTCCAGGGATAACCTATGGTACCTCGTCAGTATCGGCCGAAGAGACCTTCACATGAGGAATAACCTACCTCGAGGGCTTGCCGACCTGATTGAGGTCCAGGTGGCAACTTGCGAGATGTGCTCGCCGACAAATTCTACATGCATCCCATCACTTCTGGATCTCTCGGAAGTCAACTCTCACACCGAATGTTTTGGAGGAAACCAAGTAAGGTGTAAATAATGGCCTAGGTGCATGACTACCTCCGAGGACTTTTCAGCAATTAGGCACGTCTTCCCGGAGATCCCGAATGCATTGCGTGATGCCCACACCAAACAATGCCTATATAAAGGTCTTACCTCCAACTTCAAAAGGGACATGCACAATTTAGTTCTCACAGCTCTCTAGCTCTCTTACAAAATCTCCACATTCGCTGACTTAAGCATTGGAGCGCCCACCCCGAGTAAGGCAACCCGAGCACTCTAACACTATTTCTTTGTAGGTCAAATCAGAGCAACCTCTCCAGGTCGTCACCGTTCAGGCAAGCATTAGAGTCACATCTCCAGCTCGTCACCATTCGGTTAAGCATCAAAACCACCTATGCAGCTTGTCACCATACAACCAAGCATCAGAGTCACCTCTCCAACTCATCACCGTTTAGTTAGGCATCTGAGTCACCTCTCCAGCTTGTCACCATTCAGTTAGGCATCAAAGTCACCTCTCCAGCTTATCACCATTCAGTTAGGCATTAGAACCACCTCTCCAGCTCGTCACCATTCAGTTANCAGTTAGGCATTAGAACCACCTCTCCAGCTCGTCACCATTCAGTTAGGCATCAAAGTCACCTCTCCAGCTTATCACCATTCAGTTAGGCATTAGAGCCACCTCTCCAGCTCGTCACCATTCAGCTAGGCGTCCAAGCCACCTTCCAAGTAGGAACCATTCAGCTAGGCGTCCAAGGCACATTCCAGGTAGGGATTATTCAGCTAGGCATCTGAGCCACTAGCTAGCCGGGAGCTGTCAAAATGCCCATCATCAAAAACAATAGTTACAGATATAAATAATCAAAATATAGGGAAGAATTTATAATTATAGTTTCTAGACAAACTCCTCTTTGACAATGTTTGCACATGAACTTTATTAGTTAAATAGATCCGGTGAAATAATTTTCCCCTAGAAAACACCCTTTTTTTCTCCACTTAAGGTGAGAATGCTACCATGAACCCTTGAACACACTTAACCCAATTCGGATCACGTAGGCATTATATTGTAAGCACGTTCAATGATGATCTAATACGATATTCAGACCAACTGAATAAATATTTACAAAATTGGTTTTCAAAGACCCATCTTAGTACGTATAGGGGGATGGTGATGCATAAGGAAGCTAATAAGTCCTATGAAAATTGGGACTGCTATAAAACACGTAAGAAGCAGTGGTGACACCACCGACCCAACTTAGTAAATATTTACCAAGATAGAATCATTGCGGAATTTCTATCTGTATTCATAATTACCAAGTTAGTGTTACAACGGGATTTTCGAATTTGTATTCAATTAGGACTTTTTTTAAAAGATTTAGTAGGATTATAATAAGGAGTGTTTTATTAGATTAAGAAACTTCTTTGTATGAGGCATAAGGGTGTAAAGAAGTCTATATCAAGAGTAGATAGGGGAGTTTTTTGTTGATTTTCTCTTAAGTATTCAATGAAGAGTTGTTCTTCTTGTTTATTTTGGCTTTGGTCCTCTTCAAAGCTTCTCTGAATGTGATTTATTTTTCGAACTACACCATTTGGTATTAGAGCACAAGTTTGATCATTCTTTGGATTATAGCTCTTAAGAAGAAACTAGTGGCTCACACCGTGGACCAAAAACTCAACAACAAAACACAAAAAGATGTGGTGGAGTTGAGAAGACAAGTCAATGCACTTGCTCAAGAGTTGAGATCGCTATATTCTCATTCCAAAATAGGGAACAACGGCTCCAATGCAAGTGCCTCCACTTGTTCCTTTTCATCACCAAGGCAAGCATTTAGGTCGGCTGCAATTGCGGGTGGGGACCGGAAACAATGGAAAATGGGTTTCAATATTGAGATCCCAAAATTTTATAAAGGTTTCTCTACTCAACAAGCAACCAAAGTGGTTGTAGTTATGAGTAGTGAATAGAAGCAATGGGAAACTGATCTCAAGTTTGAGTTCTCTAAGTTTAGCTCTAAATAAATTCATGGAATGGAGTTCCATGGGGGAGTTATCAAGTTTAGAGTTTAAAGGTAAAATCAAATCTTATGACTTTATTGATTGCTTTGATATTGTTGATGATTGCAACGAAAATGTGTGGCCATTCTCCTCAACAATATCTATTGAAGAGAAACTTGTTGATTAGAACAAACCTCAAATCTTTGATGAAAAGCCAATTGCTGAGGAATCTTCCATCATTCATAGTGAATTTCAAAATGATGGGGACAATATTGATCATCTTGGGGGTTATGATCACATTGTTTTCATGCATGTCTATGAAGATCCTGATTGACAAACAATTTTGCAATGTTAAGAATAGTTATTAAAAAAAAAAAATACATCTTATGTGAAGTGCAAGGTATATATTTCAAAATATAAGATATATGGTGAAAATATTTCAATTTGTATTGGAGGTTTACATCACCAATTATCTATTAGAGGGTTAGAAACGAAGAAACATAGCAAAAGTGCAACGATATATTCTAGCAGCCTCTCAAATGGTAGCATGAATCCGATGTCGGATTCTCTCCAACTCGGGGAGGATGATACAATATGGGATTCGGACAAATAGAATAAAT
This sequence comes from Nelumbo nucifera, assembly GCF_000365185.1. Next base: position 179,717 of record NW_010729251.1, read on the forward strand.
ATTTACAAAGTTGATTTCTAAAACCCATCTTAGTACATATAGGGGGAAGATGATGCAAAATGATGCTAATAAGTTTTATACAAGTTGGAACCACTACAAGACAAGTAAAAAGTAGGGATGACGCCACCGAACCAACTTAGTAAATATTTACCGAGATAGCATCATCACAGAATTTCTATCTTAGTTCGCGTTTATTAAGCTGGCGTCAATTTCTATCTTAATTTGTAATTACCAAGTTAGCGTTACAGTGAGATTTTTGAATTTGTATTAAATTAGAACTTTTTTTAAGAGATTTAGTAAGATTATAATAAGGAGTGTTTTATTAACTTAAGAAACTTCTTTGTAGGAGGCATAAGGGTGTAAAGAATTTTATATAAAGAGTAGATAGGGGAAATTTTTTGTTGATTTTCTCTTAAGTATTCAGTGAAAAGTTGTTCTTACTGTTTATTTTGGGTTTGATTCTTTTCTTTGAAGCTTCTCTGAACATGATTTATTTTCCAAACTACACCAAATGAGCACTTAGAAAATCACCTGGAATAAACCCATTTCTTGTTGCCCAAAAAAGAATGTAATTGAATTGGTTTTAAGTTGTTGAAAAGTTGAATCACTCCAATGTTTTATTGTGTATCAAAAAATCAATGGCCAATGCTTCAGTTTTAGGTGTTGAACCAAAGCTATAAAATGCAAGAAAAAACACAATAAATCTATTTCATTTCTAGTGGAAACCCAAACATGTTACCAAGGGATGAGTAGGATGCAATCTTCCCAAAGTGCTAGGAGGTTTATTGGGTAAATTAATGCTGCAGGAACAAGAATTTTGCCATCTGCAAAAATTTTGGTATTGAATTCTGTCATCTGTTGTAGAGGAAGAATTTACATTGAATGGCATACGCTCACGGGATCCCCAAAAAATTAACAGATGCTGAAGCCAGACCTATCCTAGTTGCACCCAGAGTGTCAGTCTTATCAAATGAATCAATGACAAGCAAAGGACAATCCTGAGTTCTCTTCTCAGATGCATCTCATAACGACCCAATGAAAACTACCAGCAGACAATCCTGGGTATCGGACTGGCTCTTGGGGTTCCACTTGATATTGCTTTTCTAGGGTTCTAGCATGTTTTTTGTGGACTGCACCGTTTCTGTAGTACGTACGTTGAGACTGCAACTAGCAAAGCTGCTTACTAGCAATCCTATTCCTATCCCTATAGAAGAAGATAGTGATGGTAAACATCGAGTTTAATCACCTCTTGAAAACTTCAATCCTAGCTAGCTACATTCATGGCGGGACCCGTGAAACGACACTAAAAGACAAAGTGGAACATGTCTTTTCTTGGGTCCCATCTTATCTGTGTTGAGCGAATAAACCCAAGAATAGCTATTTTACTAGCGAGTTATAATAACTGGGGCCGACTGATAACGGCTGAACTGGGTGACTGAATAATTTTTTACTTGCACCTAAAGACAAAGAATTATTAAGTCATTCAGTTTAACTTCAGCTATTATCAAACAATACGCCCTTAATCTAATCTAGTACAGAGCAAAAGGAAATCAAGAGATTGGCAATGCTACATTACCAATGCTTTCAGAAACTATGGCAATATAAAGGCAGGCTCTCCCACAACAGAGGGAAGGGAGTTACATTAATTTGAACGAGGAAAGCCCAACTGTTTAATTTACTCTTTATGTGTTCCATGGAACGACCTTGGTATCTCATCAGCGACATCCAGTGGTGACCCCAGAGATTTTCTTCCCTCCTTTGCATGGCAACATTTTATCTCAATTAAATAATATATAATGAGCTCCATGGAATGGACCATATATATGGTTTCTCAAACAATGGAGCGTACGTAATTAATTCTCTCTAGTTCATCTACTGGATTTGTCGGAGGGCATATGATCACTCGGGTATCAATATTTGTGACCGACGACCATTAATAAAATTCTTCAACAAAGATCGATCCAGTGCTTAAAACATGACTTTGGTCCTAAGTCTCCATTTATTGGTTACGTACGTAGGAATTGCAGAGAAGAGAAATGATTCTTTCTAATCTTAGCTTCATGATATGAGTGTTTCCTGAAAATGGATGGCCATGCCTTTTGATTCAGATCTTCATGACATCTGCATGTGTCTCAACCATCTAAGTATATATACTTTCCAAATTACACCAAAATACCAGCAACCAAKKCAAAAAATAAAAAATAAAAACTCTAATGGTCTACTCTCATTAATTGTAGGTGTTCACATGGCATAACTGTAAAGCCTCTGATCGCTTAGAAAAATCATTTATTGAATATTGCCACTTTGAAAGTTGGCCTTTCGATTGAGGACAACCTTCAATGGATAGAAAGCGCATGTGTCGTTCTCTTCCTACAGCTATGCAGCTCAGGAACTGCTTAAATGGATCCCAGCAGGCAGCAGCGCTGAGGGAAATCCTTTGGTAGTCAGTTTAAAGCAGCAGTCTTTTATCTCTGTATAAACTTCATCTGGTTGTGTAGTCAATTGCACTTGCCTGTACGGTTGTTAGAGGAGATCCAGTGATTTTTTTTTTTTAATTTTTTTTGGTAAAAGAGCTCCAGTGATAGATGTGAACGAAAGCCTTCAAAATTAACTTTATTCTTTGCAATGGCCATGCATCCTTGGAAGTTGGAAAAGCAATATTTCAGATATCCATTGGTAAAATAGATGCAAGCTTTGATCATGAAGGTCGCTGCTTCCCTGGTTCTAAGATTGTCTCCTCTTGTCTTAAAAGTTGTCCATTTGATTTTCCTACTTGTCCGTTGCCATTTCTCCTCTCATTTTACCACCCTACCAGCCACCAAGTCCAGGTGGTTTAAAATTTTAATTAAATCTCAGTATTGGTTTGATAATGGTGATGGTTAATTAGTTGTCATAATCTCCATTAACTGTTATTTATCGTACCATTCAAGAATTACACACTGAACTCAACCTCTCAGACTCTTCTTAATCCCAACTTCTCAAGAAATTGTATAATTCTGATAATGTTCTGTCATTTTGTTCTCAAATAGAATACCAAATAAATTCTGATAATAAATTAAGGAACTAATTCAATGATATAAGGAACTTTACATGGGTAACGAAGCCTTTCTTTTTTGGTGTACATTTGATAATCATCAGATGAGCAAATTACAGGGGGGGAACACAAATAGACTATTTACAATAAAAACAAAAGTTCAATAACCAAGGGTCAGCTCGATTGGACAGAGCATCAAGGAAAATTTGTTGCCCTTGCTTCCTGTGGTACAATGGATCATATATGGAGAGAGAGAGAGAGAGAAGACATATTCATCTCTTCGTCAGCAGTTAGAGAACCGGTTAGCTAGGGGTAGATTGTTCTAGTTTTTGAACCTTTAAACAGAGATGAGCTTTCACTGGTTTATGATCTGAACTATGGATGTTGTCCATTGACTCATAAGAGTGTAAAGATGCATCAACGTTTCCAAACTCCTCTATCTTGAACAAGATCCTATCAGTCCAAGAAGGTACTCGTACCTGAGAAAAAAGAAAACTTACAATAACTCAAAAGGGAATTTACATTAAAAAAAAGTGAAGAGTATATAAGAATCTTGAAGAACATGATATTGATACCTTGTAACTTGTATCATAGTTGTTAGTTCCGATATTATATTTATAAGTTGGCTTGAATGCCAGGGTCCCCTCGCTGTATCCATTGAATATTTGTCCCCTTTCAGCCTCTTGTAGCAGTTGATCTTTGCTAGTAAGCATCTGTATTTGTTACAGAAAAATGCAACAATAGTCTCATCAATTAATTTTCAATATAAAATCAATGTTTGTAAAATTAGTAACCGAGATTAATGTAGAGCACATTACAAATGGTTGCACTGATGTAGAAACTATCCTGTATTTATGTATTTATGTACAGATTTTGTGACATGAGGTCTCCGCCGCCTATGAGTAGGTAGGATAACTTTTGTACAGAAGAAAAGAGATAACATAAACACAGTTTCAACTGTTCATATCTGCTCAAAACTAAAATGTTTTAACAAGATTTAATTTTTTTCTCTATTGTTGTTATTGGATTTAAACTTGAATGGTTTCAAATGAATCTAACTGTTATCTTTCACCATTTTACTATAATGGCTGCATGGAATACATATTTTTTTATTTTCTTGTTGGAATAAATGTCTACGGCAGAGTTTTTATTTATCAGGATGGAGGTTTGCAATGGTTGCATCCTCCAAAATAGCAGTAACAACACAAGCATGAGATTAAGTAAACCAGGATTGATTTAGAGACATTGTTTCTGCTTCTCTTGCTAGAGGATGAGTTACACGAGTAGTAATTTTGGAGAGTATTTTGCATCCTCCAAAATAGCAGTAACAACACAAGCATGAGATTAAGTTTTGGAGGTTTCTGCTGTCACCTGAACCGGCCGGTGACATAGGTTCAACTACTGTGACTTGGGGGTTGAATCCTAATTGACAAGTATAGTACATGATATCTTTCTATTATGGAGTATATGTTAATTGAAATTCTTTGAGATATCCAGACAATATGTCTTATGGGTTATTAAAAGCCATAGGTTATATCTCATAGACCTTTCAATTACTTCTCAAAAGGAGGCTTTTCTGGGTCAATCAGAACAGCCAAACCTCTATGCAATATGAAGTGTGATTATTACCAAGTGGGTTTGTCTAAGAATCATTAATGGTGGTAGATTTTAGATTTTTCATTGTATTTTTTTTCCTATTGGATTCTGTAAAAGTTATATGAAAGATGATATGTAACACAAGTTACAAGTGCATTATTTTCCTCTGATATGTAAAGCCATATTGAGGGATGAGTTTTGGGAGAACAGAAGAGAATGGGTTCCTGATAAGTCTTCATTGTTGTTTAACTCAATCTGTATCCATAAGATGCTCTTTCTGGACCTAAACTGAACACAAAGTGAGAGGGTTTTGGTGTCCCAAATGGAGGTCTAAATTTTCCCGCCAAGTACACCGGCAATAGCATTTAGGTTGGCTACAAGAAAGAGGAGGAATAACTAAAGCGTCCTTTTACCAATACTCAATACAAATTTGTCATAACATATCAGAATGTGTCTATATGGTAAATATTATCTGCCGTTAGTTTGGACTTCGTATTTAAAACTAGAAAAAGATGCCAATTGATCCATTAACAATAAAGCAAAAGTATGGCATATGAACTTACACCATGAAGATTCTTTTTTATCAATCTTTTTGCTGGAAGCATGTCAATCCCATGTATTCTGTAGTTGAGATCCCCCAGCCACACTGTAATGTGAGATGGTCTTGCATAAGGATTCTGATTCTTGGAGAAGAGGGAGTGTGATATGTGCCTGAACTGAGAATTCCTCACCTCCACATTATGTGCATGAGCTGCATACACATACAATACATGGTGTCACTGCAACAAAAATGCTACTTAAAAGGAAAATTTTCCATACAATTGAAGACTCTGGTGCTTAATGCATGGCATCACTTCTCAGTGTTCCTACATGTTAGAGGGATTGAATCCTAGCTCAAAAATCACAATCACCAAAAGAAAAGGGGGGTACTGATGGTCTATGTCAATAATTAAGTGCATTGATTGAGTGTTTAGGATGCACTGATGAAGACAGGAGAGGAATCAACAGTCCTCTGGCTGTAGTGTGTTGATTGGACTGTTAGCATGGTCTGTAGGATATACAGAGCAATAAGGGTTACAATATGGGCCAGACCAAAGGCAAGCTCAATCTCAGCACTTCCTAATCATGGTTTTGGGCTGGCTCCATTGCAACATTACAATATATAAACATTGCAGAGTTTACAGCAGTGGCACTTCCTACTCCTAGCATTTGGGCTTATATTGGACAAACAAGCACATGCAGGTGGAAATGGTGAAAGAGAATTTTGCCAAAAAAAATGTATGGGCCGGACACACAAGGTGGAGATGGTGAAAGAGAATTCACATATGGGGCCATTAATGAAGAAAGCTAGGTAGTTTCTGGTAGTTTGATTCATTTGAAGCAGACCCAGTTCAGGGCAGATATATACCAGCAACTTTGTAAAACATCCGTTGGACTGGCTTGGGACTTTGTCGCCATCATTGGTCGAGCACAAATTGGGCCAAGTGCCAAAATTTTGCCGGCCGTCGCTATTGACGGCCCTATTAAGTAAGCCATAATTCATTAAATATGTTCTAATTTGTTCAAACAACAACAGAACTCAATGAAGGGAAATACAAATTAAAGCAGACCTGAAAGATGGCAGGATATGAAAACCATGCGGATTCCTTTGTAGCTCAAACTGACTGCTACTGCCCCCTTCTTTCGCCTGATCAATCCTCCAAATCCCCCAAGAGCATGCTTATCAACCTTTATGCCTACATCTTGAAACAAAAACAAAAGAAACAAATGTAAGTCTCAAGATTTGGATCAAAATGGACGGAGATTGTGGAAACGCAACTCACCATTGATGAAGTGCTCGGAATTCTTAGGCCCAAACACAAATAGTTGCAGAGATTGCATAATGGCTTTTCCTAGAATACTTTATGGTTTCATGAGATAATAACAATTAACAACAGTTGGTAACAGTAGGGACAAGAACCAAACAATATTATATATAGCCTAATCAACCTGACGAAGTTGAGAGAGATCTGCGAGGAAACAAGTATATAAAGGTGGTCTGGTATACCTGTGTGTTTCAGCCAAAGTTTCTTGCAGTAATTGAGCAACATTGCATCGTGGTACTTCTTGCAGGCCAACCACAAGAAGATCAAACTTCCTGTTATCACCCACGAGCTCTGCTAAATCCTCGTCGGAGACCTTCGTCACACAAGAACATCAAAATAAGCACCACCAATTCTCACTAGCTAAGAGCAGATAGTACTACTGTCTTATCTTCTTTAAGAAAATTAAGAGAAAAAAAAAGGAAAAGTGATGAAATAAAAACTAGCCGAAATAATTCTTGCTTATTCGTCTCTGAAGACATGAAATCTATTTGCACCTTCCCGTTCATGTTCCAAGTCACTATGCTCATGCAAAGAACTGAATTACCCGAGAAGTCGCAAAGCTGCTCTACCCCAACTGTCTTTATTCCTCCATGCATTGCAACTTGGGTGGTGTCCATGGCCTCGTCTACTCTTTCCTTCACCACGGAACGTCCTCTGCACAGTCAAAAGAACCTTCATACTATCACCTCCATGATTCTACTACTAATTATAGAAGCAACATAATTACTGGTTGATGCGGTTGGTCAGTGCATTCTGCATTTTAATTAAGTTTTCAACAACTGATTATTTGTATTAATAAAATAACTAGAGATGGAAGAGGATTAAATAAACAAACAAAACCCATTTAAAAATTAGAAAAAGAAAGAAGAAATTGATTAAAAATACCTTCTACCACCATCACCAACAACAGTGCTCATGTTTCCCATTTTGCTATCGATCTTATTATTGTTTATCTTGTTTACGATATCAGCAGCTCCTTTATCTGTCTAAACGGAAACCGACTAATGTCAGGGGAAGACTAGACCAATCTCTTTAAGCTTACAAGGAAACCAAAGCAGACTTGAGAATGATTTAAATTAACGTGTATCTTTTGACGGGTGTCACCAATGGCTGCGCTTTGAAATCTTTTTGGTTGCCCTCATCTCCCTCCTTTGGGTGTTACGTGTAGGGTTAAAACCGTGGCCAACAGCGCTCTGACGTGCTACCCTTTTGAACAGTCGTCAAACTTCCACGTGTCAACTGCTACAAAGCCGGCGACTGTAACCATGCAAGAGTCAAAATGCCACGTCAGGAGTGGGGAAACTTGTGCATTTTGGCGGTGAAGCAACCCCAAGGAAAAGTCAACCCACAAAAGAGGCCTATTTCTAATTTCTGTTAGTGTTAGGTTTGAACATTGACACGGGACAAAGGATTTTGGATCGATGTTGAAAATTACCACCTCATCCATAACCATTAACTTCGCCATCGACTCCATGGATGGATGACTTGCTTTACGAGGCTTGATGAATATGAGTGAGATAGAAAGAGAAAGAGGTGCATTGTCTTAGATACAAGTAGTTCGCTCAAATATGCAATTACTAGAATTTGTTAACTTTTAATTTTGATTTGAGTCGGGCTTTAGAAGTTGAGTGAAAATCTTATTTATCCCAGTACAGCTCGTTTGTCTCAGAAACACTTTCGGATGAAATCCGATCCACTGATACTTTCATGTAGTTTAGGTAGGTGTAGGTCGATCGTAGGCAGATTATCTTGCGTGGTTTGATTCGATACTGACGTACTGTCTAAGAGTATGGAGGAGAAGACAGATATCGCAAGCCTCCCCGGATCATCGATCCCACCAGCGTTTTCTCATAACTTGTTCACATCAAATTGTTCATGGCAACTCGCCAGGTCAATCCTCAATTTCATGTTCTCAAGGCAAAGCAGACTCCATCGTCTCTGTCTTGATTTCATTCACACTTCATGTTTACACAAGAAGAAAGAAGAGGTTTCGGGCCGGCTTGTGATTGTAAAGGAAGATTTCTAAGAGTTCTTAATCAAGTGTCATAATCTCTAACAAAAAATTTCTTGATAAGGCCTCCTTTTCAGTGGGGACCCAATTGATGTTTCACTTCCAACAATGTGATATGTCTGTCCCGCCTTCCTTACATTACATCAATCCTTTGTCATTTTATTTATTTATTTATTTATTTTGAACAATCTTAATATGCCCGATTCAGAAGTGTGCATCAGAAAAAGGCAGGCACCACATATTAAAGACGAACTTTTCTTTTGGTTTTTAATAATCAACCAAAAAGAGGTTTCTTGGACCAAGGAGAAGAAGGAACCACTCCACATAAATGCTCCAGAACCAGTAGGTTGCTACAATAGTCACCATCTAAGACAAGAAACCTCAATAGAAAATCGAAATTAAAAAACCCACCAAGCTTTCTAAAATGCTTAATTTGCAGATGGTTGGAATTTATTTTATTTAGTCTGTCTTTGTTAACTATTTTACTCTATCCTTTCACGCTGAGTAGGCCAAGGCTGGATTCTGGAATTATTGTATACATATTTGAATGAAACCCATGTGTTAAAAAAAAAAAAAAAAAATTGCAGTAGCATGCCTAGAATGGGAGATGTTGACCAGTAACTGCAAAACATTTGGCAGATTCTACAACGGGGACCAACTTGACCTGGGACACGCTACATTATTAGCACCCAGCATCATCATCATCATCATCATCGGAAAGAAACGCAAGGCTGACAACTTCCCATTAATGGATGAGATATTTGCAGTTTGCTCGTGAACATTGAGCTGTATCAAAAGAGAGAAAAGACCAACCATGTGCAATTGAGCAGTGCACCATGGACCATTTTGGTTTTATGGTGCAAATCTGAAGAAACGGCGAGATTCCTAAGGCAAGAGATTTTTTTCAATTTTCAGTCATGCAGGGAGAGCCCTGTTGGTAGCCCAGGCTGTCCAAGTTCGACAGTCAAAATTTTCATGGAAAAGAAACCAGAAACCAATCAATCTTACAGGATTACATGTTTCATTGTGATAAAGGTGTTTTCTTCACACACTGTTTTGTCGGCGTATAAAATAGTAGATACCCTGATGCCTGTTTGGAAAGCTCATACAACATTTACTCAAGAAAAAAATAACATTTTATATATAAGCAATTCCAATGAAGAATTCACAGATCAATTTCACGAAAGACACACGTTGAAGATGCATACATGGCTACAGTTAGCACCAATCCACAAGAAATTACACAAGAAGGAAGCACCCACCCAATATTAGTCCTAGAAGAAGTTCCTGAAGAAGCAACCAACCCAGAATTAGATCTTTGTCCTTTACTTTCACACTGTAAGACAATCTCTTGGAAATTTACATACGTCAGTGCCCCCATGACCACCACAGATTTTTATGATAAAACGTCCGTATTTGATGCCACTGAGTTTTCTGACTGAACAAGGTCTCCTTGCGTTTCTGTGAATGGCTTGATGAAAGTCCGCCTCCACCAGACCTCAAAGGCCCTCTGAAGATTGGGGCAACTATCCCCTGCTTTGAGGAAACTTCCCAACCATGAAAGTAAGATACTCTGCTGGTCTTCTAGTGGCAGTGTCAGTATTGTCCGCCCCATTCCTTCCTCCACCACTTTCCTATCAAATGACCTGCAACCATGCTGTAACCAGCTGTAGTCATCAATCAATGGCTGTAACCATGTCTGTAGCAACAGCAGTCTAGTATCCTTAGATGGAAGGATCTCCCCTCTTCCAATTCCAACAAATAACCTTGCCGTGATGCAGCTAATAAGGTGGCGAGACACTGTTGGCAGCCTTGAATGCAAGGTTGCCAATTCTTGCTGGCTGGCCCATATCAATGCAAATTCATCGGCCGCTTGCCTATCAGCTAATATTTCAAGCAACCATAGAAGATTATCAGCCTCTAGAGCTATCTGCTTCACAACAGAACCTTTCCCATCCATGGATTTATCAGTAAATCCTGGATCTGCAGCTTGCCTAAAAAGAAGCAACAAAGAATCTAAGCAGTTTCGGCATGAATTATATATATTTACGTTGCAAATGTCAGCTATACCACCACTATTAACAGGAAGCTTGTTATTCTCCCTGAGGAGCCTTAATACTAAGGATTTCATCTCACGCCGACCTCTCTCCTCATTGCTTTTGAGAACAAGTTCCATTATGTGTGCTAGTGTATCATTAGGGGGGTTGGAGATATCAGAAGACACCCTTTTCAATACTGGGGTGACTTTGATACCATCACTGCAGAGTCGTAAGACTGATGAGACCACCTTTTCCTCTTCTTCTTCTCCAATCCAAGGAACAGCTTCCAAGTATTCCAAACATGACTTTACGCACATGTGGAAACCAAGGAATTCTGCAACCTGCAAAATTTATTCATGAATGGTAATCTAATGGCAAGTTTGTTAACATTTCCGATGCCTCATAAGCATCCAATTTTAGCAGTGTAGAAAAGAAACGTTGTCTGATTATACAAAAGCAAAATAAAGAAAGCTCTCCTTGGTTATTACCTACAAAGGACTAAAGAACTGGCTCATTGTGACTTCTCTCATTAATAATCCTTAAGATTGGTTAAGAGATTAGGCAATAAGCACTCAGGAAATTTCTGCAGTGCATGTGTAATCATCCATCAAAAATATTTCACTCAATCAGGGGAGGGATGCAAGACAGGTTGCCTGATTTGAAGAAATTCAATTATATTGGGCTTGGACCCATTGGCATTTTGACAAATGTCCAACCTAACCTGAACCAGGTTGCACCCGAACATTCTTAACAAGTGAGTGGATCAAGGTACAACATCATCATCATCCATGCCTTGTCCCAACCATATGCAGTTGGCTACATGAATCCTGTTTCACCACTCCGTTCTATTTAAAACCATATTCACTGTTAAACTGTTAGTGCTTAAATCATTTCTTACTACTACTTCTACCCATGTCCTTTTCGGGTACAGCTTATAAAGTTTAAAACTATAATACCTAGATAACTGTGCATTCCTGGAGTACTGGAATCCGATAAAATGCATACTATATCACACTGGATACTACATGCACACTTTCTAGACTCTAGAGTAGAGTTTATAGCATTAATACTTCTAAAATATGTCAAATGGTATATATTAACACATTACATAAAAATCAGTATGAGTTAGCAGTTTAATTAACTCTGTCAAGATATAGATATTAAGAAATGATACTTGCTTCAAATACTAGCAAGGTTTTTAAAACGGACTGGACAAGGAACCATTCTGGGGTCCGGTTCCAGGGTCGAACAGTCCGAACGGATGGCCTGCTCTGACAAAAAAATAAAAATAAAATAAAAGACAAAAAAAGGCCAAAAACCGTTTTCCAAGTCGACGGTTCGACCACCCGGGTTGGCAGTTTGCTGACCAAATCAACGGTTTTTGGCCAAAAAACGGTTTTGGGGTGAAACGGAACCAGTCACCTGACCGGTTCCCAGTTTTTCCAGTCCGACCGTCCGGTCCAGTTTTGAAAACACTGAATACTAGATATAAAATCCTGATATAATCATACTAATTGGGAACACATACCCATATCAGAATAGAGGATTCTAGAAAATGGAGATTCATATCTTGTTTCCTGTATCTGTAACCTGTCAATTTCCATATCTGGCCATCATAGGTTTAAAATTCTCAGGGGTGACCATTCAATCTTTCACAGAACTCTTGGGAGAGGTCAATTATTTTGCTCAGTTCTTGTTCATCCAAACTTGTAACATGATTCCATAACTAAATATCCCAACTTCTAGGAAAGAGCATCATCCCTCAGTATAATAAAAAAAGAACACAAAGCAAGCCCAGATGCAGAAGTGCAGAAAGGTACAGTAGCAAATGTCAGGGTGATACTGATGAGGCACTAATTACCATGATCCGGCATGTTATACAATGCATTCCGCAGGTTAACTTACCATGATCTTTTTTTTTTTCATATTTATAATCCATGCACACTTTGCACTTATAGATTTTAATTTATGTAGGTTTACTTGGTTGTTATTTTGTTAAAAATATAAATATCAAATAGATGGGTTGAACACAATAGCCCTCCATGACCTTGCACCCCATTCTAAAAGCATAAACAACTATAAAATGAAGAAGCATATCCAGGAAATGAATTTACAAACTAAAACCATCTTGTTATTAGCACAATGCTTTAGCCCAATTCCTTTGTCATCTCAGGTATTTCTCAAATTACCCTTTAGACAAAAAATATAATTATGCTTCCATTAAGAGTAACTCCTAGTTTTGTTGCTCTTCAAGCCTTGGGCAACAAGAGGGTCCACCATGTTGGGTACACTTTGCAACTGTACTGTATCCTGGTTGACATTACTTGATCTCCAGACAAAGTTCATTCGCCTTAACTAAGAAATTTTATAGGTAATTCTAATAAGTGGATCCTGTATTCTTAACTGGACAAAGTAACAGGGCTTCCAGAAAATTGTTCTGAAGTAATAATAGTGCAACTCTGCACAGTGCATGTAAGCAGGCACACGTGTGAGTATATGAGTTATGCAACTTTTGGGTGGGAAAGTTATGCCAAGTGTCATAATGATAAAAAATATTTTAATCGGAACTCACGAAAGAGCTTCACCATGACCTAAGACTCCAAAGGAACTAAAAATTATGAATGTTATCTTAATCAGAATTCTGTTAAACTTCTATTGCATTCTCTATATAAATTTATAAACTTCTACAAATACATAATCATTTTTTCTTTCTTTTCATGTTTTTAATTCCGATCATCTATAAGCATGTATGGTTACTCCATTAAGACTTCAATGCCCACAACCTGTTATGCCTAGAGACCTAGAGTTTGCCTCATCAAGCCCAACAGCCTTGATTACAAATTTATCCTTCAGAGGGATAGTTAGAAAGCTACATAATATTACCTGTATGCTATGTATGCATAAAAAGATAATTGAGGGATAGAAAGATAATTTATATTTCCATCAGGAGGGGGGGACTTTTATGGTAAAGCAGCTTCGTTTACATTCCAAATTAGCCTTGACTTTGCTTTTTAATCACTGATTAAATTCTATATCGTTGGCAGTATTCATCATTCCCCAAATAACAAAATAACATGTGTCTGATCCTTTTACTAATTCATAAGTTAATACTTCCAGGAAGGTAAAAAGCTGCTGCAGTTCTCTTAAAATGATAAGAATATTTAAGGTCCTCTAAGCATGCTTCAAAAATTTTAGTTTGGATTGATAATTCTACAGAATCATCAAATATATGATATTATGCTTCATGGGTCCCCCAGCATCATCTATCAGTCCAGAAACACCACTAAATGGTCCTGGCTCCATTTCCGTTAACCTTGATCCACTCACCATTCACTCAGGGGCTCATAGTTGTGTATAGGAAACTCATCTCTTCAAAATTCAAAAGAAAAAAAAAAAAAAAAAACTATAACTTTCCTCACCCCAATGCATACACATGTGCACAGGTGGTATTGCTGGTTAGTTTTGGAAACTTCATAGAAAGTTCGAATTGAACTATAACTTTCTTCCCCCATCCTCAACCCAATGCATACACATGTGCAGGTGGTATTGTTGGTTAGCTTTGGAAACTTCTTAGAAAGACTTGTTAGAAAAACAACCAATTTTACCTTTTCAGGCTTGAGTTTCCAGTGTAGATTTGATCAATTTAGAGAATTGATGCTTCTAATCATCTAATACACTTTTACCATATAGGAAAGAAAAATATTTCAAATTTAATAGATGTATAGATATGCACTAGCACTGTTGAGATGATGTATGATTAGAAATGAAGCCAAAGAGGGTGAAAAGATAATCATAGTTGTTCCAGTAACAGACCCATACATGTACTTCCAGAAGATATATCACATGAAATGTTGAATTTCTCTTGCAAAATCCTAATCTAACAGCTTCATACATGTTGAATTTATCTTCCAATAACTAATCTTTTTTTCTTTTATCCTTTTTGCTGATCATTAATACACAGATTTCTTCAGTATAAGAATGATAAAATGTCCTATATAAAAAGGAGTTAATAGAAGTATACTACTACAAGCAGATGCCCTTCAAGGATTTTATTAGTTTTTGTTTCCATTAAAAGATCCAGTGCACTCATTTTAACAGAACAGAAGCACTTAAAATTTCAAAAGTGAATAGTGGTGGTAACAGGTCAATCAACAATAACTTTTCCAAAATTATGGTATTTCACTTGAACTCAAAAAACAGAAGAAAGATTAAATGAACTTTGGTTATGGAAAGGAAGATAATAGCATGAAAGCTCAAATTTTTATGCAAAGATAGAAAGAGGATTCACTGAAAGGTTTGTTTGTAGAATACCTTGAGAATACGGAGTACTCGTGAAACGCTTTGCTTGATTAACCTCTGTTTCATTTCTTTGCAGTACATCAACCCCACAGTCTCCACATAGATCTCCACATCTTCACAGTCACCAAGTTCAAGGCAGGTCAAAGGAGACTCTTGTTGAGACAACTTCTCAGCAAAGAAACTGCTATTTTCCACAAGCACATTCTTGTGAACACTCATTTTCACAGAAAATCCCTGCTTCCCAGATAAAACCACCTTCAAATCACTGGTTGCAGGTTCACCAAACTCAACTGCTACCTTCCGTTGCAAATTCTCGGTATTGGGTTTTGGCACTCTCTCAATAACCACAGGTGGACTAGCAACAGCAGTATCGGAGCTTACAGTTCTTTGATCATCAGAAACTGTTTTTGATCTTGATGGAGTAGCCGATTTTCTCTCGGTAAGAGGCGTTTGTTTCTTCTGAACAGAGGTTTTGGGTGGTTGAGGGGAGGGTTTGGGTTTGTTTTGAGGATTTTGTGCTTTGAGGGTCTTCTGGAACACGACGGGAGAAGGGCAGCACCAAAAACCTTCTGGTGTTACGGCAATGGGGACGTTCCTAATCTTGGCATGACCTTGTTCAACTCTTGCAACTCTAAATTCGGCCATATTCAACAAGTGTTTATGACAGCGTAGACGACAAACAACATTAAGAATGAAATCAAGGATATCGAACCCAAAATTACTCGACTTCCCTTGTAACCATCACTTAGTTTCCTCACTATGTGTAATTTGTAAATATCAAGATTCAGAGCTCACAAGCAATGTCGTCTCCTCTCTAATCCCCAATTGGGTGCCTCACAAAATGGCAGAAACCTACAGAAACTTTAAAAGAGACCAAGTCTAAACTGGGTTGCCATTAAAAGCATAAAAGATATCAAAACCAGAAGACCCAAATCCAAAATGCACTAATATCTCTGCAACAAGAAAGCGAAGATGAAAATTATGAACTTTGCCGAAAGATAAAACAGTGCAGTTTCAAAAATTAAAAAAAAAAAAAAATCTAAAAAGTTCTACGAAACCTTTCACCCACTGTCTAAGACTGCAACTTGGACATTCAAAAAACGGTAGAGAAGGCATTCAAATTCAGAAACAACTTATTTCCTCTCTTCCCCATAATCGACTTTAATAGGGTATCTCACAAAATCTCAGGAAAAGAGAATGACAGAGAGAAGGAACCGAGACGCAGATATGTAGAACCAGTTAACTATGAAATGGGTCTTCTAAATACCCGAACCAAGGATCTGGAAACCCATAGCAACAACAGCTTAAGAAATTCCATCCATTATATTCTCCACGAGTGTCTCTAATGATTGAATCGAGCTCCGATGTCAAGCATCAAGGAAACCAAGAATGGAGATTTTACAGAGATACATTGATGAGTGCTGTTTTATTTTTTATTTTTAATTCTTGTAAAAAGCAAAATGGAGAAAAAGTAAAGGCGGGTTGTGGGGGTGGTTTTAACTTTACCAGCTTGGAATGTTTCTGCTTTATTGGGGCGAGTCTTCAAAAAAGTCCCTCGCTCCGCACAAAATTCTCCTCTCACTCATCTATCCAGTATCCACGCCCTCTCTGTCTCTCTCAGATTCCTCATTTTTCGGTTTTTCGCTATTTACAGTTTAGTTTGTTTTTTCCACCTCCCTTCCCAGCTTCAGAAGCTTCCTGTTTCATCCGTGATGCCGTGATTGGCGTCCAAGTCCAACCGAGAATAAAGTAGTTTTAGGCCGTAAGATTGGAATCTTACAGTTTACTAATGCAAGCAGAAATATACACGATTCAAATGACAAAAATACCCTCAATCTTTACCAAATTAGGTTTGAAGTTAAAAAGATGGTGGTTGGGACTTGGGATGTTCATATCATATCTTAAGAATTCAGATGTTTTTGTTTTTGGGCACATACTACAGCCCACAGGGATAACTTTGGCTGTTGGGGGCCAACCGACCAACAGCATATGCTGTTACGGTGTTACTTGTTAGAGAGCGTTTTTGGGTTTTGGTCAAAAAGAAATAAGGGCAATTACTATTTTCCTCACTCTTATGGTAATATTCCAGAAACGCTCTCAATAGTATAGCCTTATTTTTTTTGGGAGAATGACCAATCACCCTAGATCAGAATTTTATAGCCTCAAAGTACAGGGGGAATGGGGAATGGGGAATGCATCCTGACTATGAAAAGGAAGAGTCGTATAGGGCTATTCATGGTTCGGTTAACTAAATCGTCGACCTATTTTTTAAATCAAATCGGTAGTACTAGTTTTTGAATAAACAATAACCAAAACTGAATCAAAGTCAATTGGTTAACTGGCTGATTATTTCGGTTCATTGATTTTTTGGTTTTTTTATTTTTATAATATATTATAAATAAATAATAAAAATGAGAAATATATATAATATTATATTTATAAATAAATAAATAATATATTGTATATTATAAATATATTTATATATAATATATATGTATTCATTTATAATATATAAATAATGTAATATATATATAATATACATAAATATATATATACATGTATATATATATATATATATATATATATACCTGTCAGTTTTCGATTAACCATTGGTTTTTTATATTGGTTAACCGAACCAAACTAGTACCTTTGGTTTTTCAAAAATACTGAACTGATCGATTCAATTAACCGGAATTTTTAATTCAGTCTCATCGATGAGAGAGAGAGAGATATTTTATTAAAGTGATGCAGTTTTCTTTTTTTTTTTATCTTTTCACTTTTAAGTTTTTAGAAGGCTCCATTTCGTTGCACCTAAAATGAAGGAAAACAAAACAAATGATATGGTGAAATTTGCTATTTTTATGGTGTTTGGTTGTCCTTAACATAGATATGGGAAAAGATTTTAAAAAAAGTAAGTACCAATTATGGAAAAATGAGATTTTTATTTCCACTTTTTTCATAAGTCATTTTTAGAATAGTGAGGTTGGTCCTCTTGACTTATAAATTGCAACAATCAAACATTTCTTAACTATTGAGGTTTATTTTTCAAGTAATTAAGCAAGACTTTTTTTTTTTTGATAAGACCAACAGGGGCTACACAAGACGGGGGGGAGTAGCAAGGAAGATACAGAAATATTCAAGAACTCTGAATCCGATGCGAGAGCCTTGTGCGCTAACCATTCCGCTGCTTGATTTGCTTTGCAAAAGGTCTGATGGTAAGCAACGTCTCCCTACATGGGGGCTCCACCTTCTTTTTTAAACAAGAAATAATCACCTGAGTCTCCTTCGATGATGATCGGGAATTCTTTGGAATTCAAAGCCAAATTGTGGGCTTCCCACGCTTCCACTAGATGAGGAATTTCCTAATTTGTAGGCTTTATAATCCAACACTCTCTCAATATAATCTTTAGCAATGGCAGCAACCGAGCACATTTTATTCGAGTTATAAGTAGCATCAATACCCGAATTTGGAGGTATATAATATCTAACATATGATTTGTTTCCACTCTTTTGAAGTAGGATCAGTACTCTTTATTTCTTGGAGGCTTTCTTTTAAGTTAGAAAACAAGCTGAGCGCTCTTTCAAGAATAATGGGAGGGCGCTCCTCTATTATCAAAAACCTTACTGTTTCTATTTTTCTAGATTGTTCTGTAAAGATATACGATTTTTTTTTTATTCTGCATTTGATAATAATGCAAATAGAGTGTAAATACCGATTCAGGATAAATTTATACTTTCGTTCACTTTTGTCTGTATTTGACAACATTACATTTATGTTACATACCAATACATAGGTCATGATTTACCCTTCTAATTCTGCAACTTTTTGAGCAAGACATTGAAAAAGTTAGTAAAAATCAATCTTTTTGAAATCTGACCCAGATGTTAAACCATTAATCTTCTTCATCTAGGTTAAATGGGTCAATTCATAAACGTCAGAACTCTCAAGTAGTGTTGGTTTTAAAATGGAGGAACAATCAAGACATCCACACAACAACTCCAGAATTTCAAATGCTTGACAACTCATGTTGCCGAATTCCCCCCTTACTACTATATATTTTCTAGGTACAAAAATATAAGTCGGTTAGGATTGATTAAATACATTATATAGGCCATTGGGTTATGACTTATGAATGAATTAATGTAGCGTTGTTAGGTATCTCCATGAATTTATATTTATATTTCTATAGGCTTGCGTTGGCAGAAATTAATGAAACTGTATAAAATATAACCTATTATATGTAGATTAAAAAAAATAGAAAAGGAGAAAATAGAAAAATTGAAGGGGTGCAGCCCAGATTTAGGAACAAAGATGCAGCTGCGCTAGTGGAGGAGCTAAAAAGGCGCACATGGGGTGCAATAAACAAGTGATCGAATAGAATCATGCAAATGAATTGAAAGAGGGGACATTCAAACTGTTTTTTATTTTATTTGAAAAATTTGCTTCCAATAGATCAACCCTATCTTGTAGGAGTGTCAATTGGACCGGATTTGGTCCAATATAAGTCCATTGTAGATGGATCAGGTCTAATTCAATCTGATGATGAATACTTAGGACCATTGTGAACCGTTCAATCTGTTCAAATTGATTTCAACCCAAACCCAATACATTGACACTTGTATTCTTATCTTCTATCAATGAATTAGATATCAGTTCAATCCGACCCAACCCAATATAAATCCATTAAAGATGAACCATGTTTGATCCAATCTATTAAATTAAATACTTTGGACCATTAAGCTGAACTGATCCAATTCAATATCTTATTTTGATTTAAATGGATCTAACCCAAAACTGGTCCATTTCCTGTTTAGTGTTTACATATGACACAGCTAGTTGGCTGGCTAAGTCCCGCTTCCATTTTCCTCCGGATTGCACAAGGCCACAACTTCCTGGTTTAGTTTCAAAACCCCCCATCATGATACATGCACGCACTCACTGGTCACTAGTCACTACTACTTTGAAAAGAAGGCTGAGGCGTGCACCCATCTCATCATAACATAAACCTTCTTCACCTCGATCCCCTTCTCTTCAGTCTGCACTAAAACCGAGTGCTCCACCCACTGGCTATTACTTCCCCATCCATTACCAATTGAAAGGAACCCGAGAAAACTGGGCCAATTATGATATACCACGTCAGATTGATACATGGGACCCACTTCCACATGTACGTACGTAAAGAGCTGACGCAAAGATGATTCAAACCTCTTTCCCATGGTATATATGGTTATATTCAGGTAGCTATCTAGTCTTGCCGGCCTGAGGGATGGATGATCCTAAATCATTCCATCTCATAAACAGTCGACGTCGTCGAGATCAATAAGCTCATTTCAAACCCATATGTGTATGTCGGGGAGTATAGGTTTAGGGAGCATCTGCATCAGCTCACCTCGTCCTCGTGGACCTCGTCTCTCTCTCTCTGCACGGGGCACCACCGCTAATGTTATGAAGTAGCAACTAACTAGTAAAGGGAAAGCATCGAAATTCTTTTGACTTATTGCTTTTCTTTAATGATGAATGCTGGTTGCTGGGTAGTGTGAGTTGGTCCCAATAACAGGCCCTGCTAATGATACTTCCATGGAAGGCAGTAAACAACTCTGTAATCTAAATTCCATATATTTTCATGGTACGAACCAGAAAAGGAGGAGGGTGGTGCTGGAAGTTAAAAGGTAAAAAAGCAAAGCAAAGCAAAGCAGAAACAGTTGAAAGTGTCTAAAACGTGTCGTCATCGAATTGAAATGCAATTCTAAGAGGTAAGCAGTTCTTAATTTCTAGCTAGCAGTTGGCAGTGCAGCAGCCTTTGTTTTTACCGTATAGATGGATCAAAGCTAGATAGCTGAGACAAAGGCTAATATAATTTCAATTGTCACTAGCTCGATCCCACTTTGAAAGGTGTGGTGTGTCTCAATTAATGGACAGTAGTAGTCCTTTCTTCCACCTTCACCTCCACTTGGGTTTAGCGAGAGATCTTTATTCTATCCTTACGGTTAGAGGCCTGCAAAACTGCAAAGCCCAGTACCGGCCGACAGGTCTTTTTGGAATTAGGCTTTACAGTTTACACAGGACCCCCCTTGGCCCCTTTAGCTAGTTTTTACCAAAAGCACGGCATGATGGATTGATGGGATGTCTATTAGCCTTGGCCTTCTGCTCGAGTTTTAGTTCCCCCACACCCAGTGAATGCAGTCATTCAACGATGGCTGAGTCAAGATGGGTTGTCATTCAACTCTAACGGGTCCCGGTCATCAGAAAATGAGACTCACACTCGACAGTTGTAGGACCCAAAGTTCATATCATCCAAGACCCAAACAGTACATGACTACGGTGTAAATATTAAAACATGCACACATATACTAGGAAATTTCAAATGCATTAATAATATCTACAGTTTTGGGTTTGATGGTACTTTCTTTGTGAAATGTTGGGATATTGTCCATAACGATGTTTGCAATGCTATCTCAGAGATTTTCTGTTATACTTCTACCTTTATTGTTTTGATTCCGAAGAAAGAGAACCCCCAAGGTCTTTCTCTGATTTTCGGCCTATCAATTTATGTAATTTCTGCTATAAGATTTTTTCGAAATTATTAACAGAGACACTCTCAATTATTTTACCAAAATTGATTTCATCTGAACAAGGTGCTTATGTTAAAGGTAGAAATATAAGTGACAATATTATATTGGGGTAGTTCAAGAAATGGCGATTGATCTAAAGAGAAAAGTTAAAGGAGGAAATGTAAAATTTAAACAGGATATATGACTAAGGCCTGCGACAAAATGAACTGAATTTCATGCATGTGTAATTGTTGGTTCTCTGTGATGGTTGACAGTTCTCGATCCCTCAGGCTATTTTCATTCAACAAACAAGAGGTTTAAGACAACGAGACTCCCTCTCACGAGGGCTGAAAGCTATTCTCAACAATGGTTATGTCTCTTACTATGCCCTCTCTCAAGGGTGTTTGAAAGTTATCCATAGTCTTTATGCAGATGATACAGTCATTTTTGCTAAAGGAGATAAGAGAGGTGATGAGAGGCATTTTGGTCAATCCACTTAACGGTGGACATGTAGACGTTGTCAACAACACAGCGTCCAACTCAGCAAAACAACTCGCCAGATCAGCACGTTGCAGCTTATAACAAGAGCACGGCCGAGCTGAGGTGAGCTCGGCCCACCAACAATGACAGCTTGCTGAAACCGTCCCACGCACCATCTAGCACCATTACCGAAATTACAGAAACAGTTCACTGAACCATGCACCACGAGACCCACGGGCGATCTGTAACCACCGTGCGAATTTAGCGACTAACGGCCCAACATTCCCTCAAACTACGGAAACAACTCCACAGAAAGCTCAAAAGCGTTGGTCAATGATACCTGAATGCCCAGTAACTATAAAAAGAACCCAGGGACACTCTGAAAGGTATGTGCACTAGAGCTCTTGAACTCCCTCAAAGATTCTAATTAAATCCCCTCTCTGACTTAAGCATCAGAGTGTTTTCCTGGGTAAAATATACCCAAGTACTCTAACATTTCTCTCTTTACAAAATTTCTCAGCTCAAACTCTCAGTTCGGCACCATAGCTCGCCGTTGTCAGACCTGGACTCAGTTCGAGACACCTCATCAGACACGAGAGAGTGAGTGAATTGTGCATCATCAATTYGCATTGTCTGTGGGAAACACAACAAAAAGCTAGTGTTTCCTTTCATTCATCTCTTCATCTCTTTCAATTTTCCTCAAAGAAACCTTTCAATGGCATCTTCCGGCAATGCTTCTGCCAACAACATCAACGGCCAAATGCCAACAATCACAATAGGCCAAATCGATGTTCCTTTACTACCAACCGATGTACAAAACAATGTGAACATGCCACCCCCCACCTCCTGTGGCACCTCCCGCAGTAGTAGACGTACAACAGTTTAATGATTTTGTACGATACGTCCACAACATGACAGAACAAATGCGATCGTAGGAAAACAAATTTGTAATCATTACTGGACAACAATAGCAACCAATCCAGCAACGACAGCGATCGCAAGCTCAACAGCAACAACAACAGCAACCTCTTCAACAGCAACAACAACAGCGCCAACAACCACATCCTGTAGTACCAGATCAACCGGTTCAGCAGGACAATCAACAAATACTGCGAGGAAGTCAACCTCGCGACAACCAACAACCTTCTTGTCATAACTCAAATCATGAAAACCCACCTCCCCAGCAAATGCGAAGCCAAAATTAGGTCCCCGATAAAGAAGAAGCGATGGTCTGAAATGAACAAGTACCAACAGAGAGTCAAGCAGATGCACCGGCTAGGTCCAATGCAACTAGTTCCATCGAGTATACCAAGAAAAAGAAATGGACCCACCGTACGGGAAAGAAAGTACAGCTCGCTCAGGCAAAAAGTATGATACCACTTGGAGAATGCAACATTGCAACTGGTAAAACGGTCTCCCTCTCAGAACAGCATAGCTTAACCCGTGAGACTCCCCTGGCGGCCAAAATTCTCAAAGCACCACGACCCAAAAACTTCTAGGACCCCGCCCTCGATTCCTACCGGGGAAAGATAGACCCTGTAGAGCATGCAAATAGCTTTCAAGCCCTTTTGCTCCTCCATGGAGAAAATGATGCCAATATGTGCATTGTGTTTCCCACCACTTTGAAGGAAGAAGCATGGCTCTGGTATTTTGGATTGGCCTCGGGGTCTATTAAGAACTGGGACTAGTTCGCCAGACTCTTTATCAATTAGTTTGTCACCAGCAAGCGGCATTCAAAATCGGCTACATGTCTATTCAACATCGTGTAGAAACCCAATGAGACATCGAGGGACAACATTTGACAATTCAACATGGAACGACTGCAGATTTCGGACCTGGATCCCTCTGTACAGCTCATTACGGCCAAGAAAGGAGTTAAACACCGTGAGTTGAAGTGGGAAATTGAATTGCTTCCCCCGACTACCATAGGCACAGAATCTAAGACAACCAAAAGGACGTGAGCTGACGAAGAAGCAAGCACAAGCAGAACTAGGCGAAGAAGCAGGTCACCCAGAAAGAGCAAGTCCCCGAGGAGAAGACATAGCAGCTCGCCATGCCGAAAAAGCAAGTCGCCGATTAGAAGGACGGGGCAACGAGCAGCAACACCATCGGCTTACATGAGGGTGTTTACCCCGTTGAACACCAGAAGGAAGGAAATCCTAATGCAAATTCAGTCCCATAATTACGTAAAGTGGCCTCCCAAGATGAGGGGAGACCCCAACACCCGGAACCCAAATAAATATTGTCATTTTCACAAGGATTTTGGATATAACACAGAGCATTGTTGGAATTTAAAGAACGAAATAGAAGACCTCATCAGACGAGGTTACCTGAAACGCTTCATTAAGGATGAACGACAGCCCGAAGTAGGAACCAGCAAGGAGGCACCTCAGGACACTAGGCAGTAGGATCAAACTACGCAAAGCAAGCAAACACAAGAAAGGATGGTCCGAGGGACCATAAATGTAATTACTAGGGGCTCAATAATAGCAGGCTTGTACCACATCAGCCAGGAAGAACGCAGTGCAAGAATTGAAGCAAGAGGATATCCAGCCATGTAAGTGCCCATGAAAGGAGGAAGTCATCTATTTTATAGAAGACGATATGCAAGGGGTTCAGTACCCCCATGATGATGCCATAGTGGTGAAACTACTCATCAATGATTTCAAGGTGAAAAGGATCCTGGTGGACTCAAGCAGATAGGCAAATGTTTTATTCGTAGAAACTTTTAACAAGATGGAACTTAGCAAAGGTGACCTACAGCCCGCCGACGTACCCTTAGTAGGATTCAATGGCAAGGTGGTTTGCCCAATTGGCAAAGTTAGACTACTAGTTGAGGCAGGCTCGCCACCCCACACGGTACGTTTTGAACATGATTTTCTGGTAGTGGTTGTCGCATCACCATACAACGCAATCCTAGGACGATCAATATTGCATGCACTGTGAGTTGTGGTCTCAGCATACCACCTCGCACTAAAGTTTCCAACAGATACGAGGGTAGTAGTGTTACTAGGCGACCAATTGGAATCATGAAAATGTTATGTGGCTTTGTTGAAAGCTAAAGGCAAAATGATAGTTGATATAGATTTGGAGCCACCACCGGAGGAGGAAGAAAGAGCTTGCCCAATCGAAGAAATGGTAGTGGTACAGATCTCCAAAACCGAGCTTGAGAAAGTACTCTAGATAGGAGCCCTCCTGAAGGAGCTATTACGATTTGAATTGGTAAGTTTTCTATTAAATAATTTAAACGTTTTCACCTGGTCAGCTATTGAAATGCCTGGTATAGACCCTAGTTTGATAACTCATAAGCTTAATGTGGACCCTACAGCCAAACCAGTCCGACAGAGGAAGAGAAACCTTGCCCCGAAAAGGTGGAACATAATAAACGAGGAAATGGGGAAGCTATTAGCAGCTGACTTCATTAAGGAAGTCTAGTACCCAAGCTAGGTTTCCAACCCGGTCTTAGTAAAGAAAGCAAGCGGCAAATGGCAGATGTGCATAGATTTTACAGACCTGAACCGAGCCTACCCAAAAGATAGCTCCCCCCTACCCAGTATAGATCACTTGGTAGATGCGACCTCAGGCTATGAACTACTTAGTTTCATGGATGTCTATTTATGCTACATCAAATTCTAATGGACCCAAAAGACCGCGAAAAGACCGCTTTCACCACCAAGACAAGCTTGTACTGTTGGGGCGACTTATCAGCATTTAGTAAAGTTTGTTTTTTCTGAGTTGATTGGCAATAAAGTCGAATATTATGTCGACGACATGGTTGTAAAAATGCTTTTTTCAAAAGATCTAGTTTCCGATTTAAAACTTGTGTTTGATGTTCTACGTAAACATAACTTAAAATTAAACCCGAACAAGTGCGCTTTTGGTGTAACCTCTAGCAAATTCCTGGGTTACATCGTCAGCCAACGTTAGAAGCCAACCCCAAGAAGATTCAAGCTATCCTAGACATGAGACCACCTAGTTCGGTTAAAGAAACCCAGAGACTAACAGGACAAATAGCAACCTTGAACCGATTTATGTCTAAATCGGCTGGGAAGTGCCTTCCCTTTTCAAGGCCATAAAAAAGAACCAAGCCTTTGAATGGACTGAAGAGTGTCAGCTCGCCTTCGACGAGCTGAAACGATACCTTATCTCGCCCCCCTGTTGACCAAGCCAGAGGAAGGAGACGAGCTCAAGCTCTACCTCTCTACAAGTGACGAGGTGATAAACTTAGTCCTTGTGAGGGAGGTAGACAAAGTACAACGACCTGTGTATTATGTCAATAGGGTTCTCCATGCCGTTGAGACAAGGTACCCCAATATAGAGAAGCTCGCCTTTGCATTGGTACTAGTCGCGCAAAAGTTAAGGCCCTATTTCCAAGCCCACATCATAGTGGTGCAAACTGACCAACCCCTGAAGCAAGTCCTCCTGAAGCTTGAGGTCTCAGGAAGGCTCACTAAATGGTCAATCGAGCAAGTCCTCCTGGAGCTTCATCCAGCTTGGTACCCCCACCTCGTGAGATAGCGAGCTGGGATACAGAGCCCTGGATACTTTATGTAGACAACTCATCCAACTAAGGTGGGAGGGGAGCTGGATTAATGCTATACGGACCTTGCAAGACAAAGCTAGAATACGCGCTCCGATTTCAATTCTGAGCATCGAATAACGAGGCTGAATATGAGGCCCTACTAGCAGGCTTAGCACTGGCAAAAGAAGTGAAAGCTTGACACATAATTATATGTAGCGATTCATTGCTTGTTGTAAACCAGGTAAATGGGGATTACGAAGCACAGGAACCCTCCATGGAAGCATACCTAGCCAAAAGTAAGAGAGCTACTCCCCGATTTCAACTCTTGGTATCTCCAACATGTTCCGAGATCGGAAAACACAGGGGCTGATGCCCTTTCTAAACTTGCGAGCACAATTGACTCGACAAAACGAACTATCTACAAAGAAGAATTACCTCACCCTTCAATAGAAAGGATAGGTGAGGAAATCA
Source organism: Nelumbo nucifera (assembly GCF_000365185.1). The sequence goes on from NW_010729251.1 coordinate 206,586, forward strand.
CCAGCATCGCAGACGCAGAGCCGAGCTGGATCGACCCAATCTACAACTACCTAAAACACGGAACACTACCAACAGAAAGAAATGCAGCTCGGTGAATAGAGCAACAGGCAGCCCGCTACGTGATAGTAGGCAAGCTGCTCTATAGGAGATCCTTCACATTGCCCTACTTGTGATGCCTAAGGCGAGTGAGGCGAGCCAAGTTCTACACAAGATCCATGAGAACCTTTGCGGAGGACACCTAGTGAGCAGGGCCCTCGGCCAAAAAGACTTACGACAAGGATACTACTGGCCCACCATGAAAGTTGACGTAGCTGAGCTGGTCCAACGGTGCGATAAATGTCACTGACACGCGAACATCCTACATCAACCCGCTGCCGACCTAAGATACCTGACCAACCCGTGATCATTCGTGCAATGGGGCATAGATTTGCTGGGGCCCTTTCCACCAGCTAAAGGATAGAAGAAGTTTTTTGGTAGTAGTTGTGGATTACCTCACCAAATGGGTGGAAGTGGAACCTTTAGTAACAATAACAGCTTGCAGCGTTCAAAATTTTTTCTAGCGGAGTATAGTGTGCCGGTTTGGCTTACCAAGAGTACTAGTCTCTGACAATGAAAACAGTTTGAAGACATTAAGTTTCAAGATTGGTGCGAACAAATGGGAATAATGCAGAAGTTCACGTCGGTAGCACACCCCCAAGCCAATGGGCAAGCTGAAGTCACCAATAGAGCAATACTATGAGGACTTAAGGCTTGGTTGTCTCGAGCCAAAGGATTGTGGGTGGACGAGCTACCCAACGTGCTATGGGCCTACAAGACCATTGCCAAAACAACAACCAGTGAAATGTCATTCAATCTAACCTATGGAACCGAAGTTGTGATACAAACAAAAATAGAAACTCCAACCTTGCAATCTGCGGTATACACCAAAAAATCAAATGAAAAAGAGCTACGAGCTAACCTCGACCTATTAAAAGAAACCAGAGAACTCGCTAACATTTGGACGGCAGCATACCAACAGCGTATTGCGCGATACTATAACGCTAAAGTTAGAAAGCGTAACTTCATAGTTGGCGACCTAGTACTCAGGAAAATCATGATGCCTGAACAGACCAAGTGGCCGCCTAAAAAAAAAAGGTTTCATGAGTTTGAACAATACGGAGCACACAGGCCCCAAGATCTTAACAGGAGTGTAAAGCCCCCGGAACAACTAAGAAGAATCACTAAAGACTACTACAGATTCATCGGCCGAGCTGAGAAGCAGGCTACTCGTCACCACCAACATCATCTTAAGCCTCCTCGCCAGCATCTCCCCCTTCCAACCCCTCTTCGTCGTCTTCCTCTTCCTCTGAYAGGGTCAGTGGCTCCATGTCCACCTAAGTGACAAGCTCGAGTGACACCTTTCGAGAAGTAACGGAGCCGACGTCGAGGTCGGGAAAAAGAGACTTAAGATAGCAGCGACACAGCTTGAAACCCCTTTTCATCAAAGGGATACTATCCAATGCCCGCTAGTTCTCTTTGCCTACTACGTAGTGACTCGAGAGTGGGGGGCAATTGATGAGGGGCATTTTGGTCAGCCCACTTGATGGTGGACACGTGGACACTGGTAGCAACACAACGTCCAATTCAGTAAAACAACTCGCCAAATCAGCACATGGCGGCTTATAACAGGAGCACGGCCGAGCTGAGAAAAGCTCGTCCCACCGATAATGACAGCGATAGCTTGCCCGAAATCGTCCCGCACGCCATCTAGCATCGTTACCAAAACTATAGAAACAGCTAACCGAACCATGCGCCATGAGACCCACAGGAGACCTGTAACCGCCGCGCGAATTTAACAATTAACGGCCCAACATTCCCTCAAACTGCGGAAATAGCTCCGTAGAAAGCTCAAAGACGTTGGCCAATGATACCTAAATACGCAGTAACTATAAAAAGAACCCAAGGACACTCTGAAAGGTATGTGCACCAGAGCTCTTGAACTCCCTCAAAAATTCTCATCAAATCCCCTCTTTGACTTAAGCATCGGAGTGTTTTCCTGGGTAAAGTATACCTAGGCACTCTAACCTTTCTCTCTTCACAGAATTTCTCAGCTCGGCACCACAGCTCGCCGTTGTCAGACCTGGACTCAGTTCGAGCCACCTCATCAGAGACAAGAGAGTGAGCGAATTGTGCATCATCAAGAGGCATCACAAATCTCATGGCTTTCCTGAATGTGTATAAAAGAGCGTCCGACCAGCTAATGAGCAAAGAGAAGTCCTTTATTGTTCATCATAAAGTGCAGGTTTCTACGGTAAATATGATCAAGAACATTACTAGTTTTAAACAGAAACATCCTCATTTTACTTATTTAGGAGATCCAATTGGTGTGGGTAAACTGAAAATTGCTGATTTTGGACCCATCATTGCAAAAATTCAAAAGAGGATAGAAGGTTGGAAAGCTAAACTTCTCTCCATAAGTGGCAGGTCGATGCTTATAAGGCACGTTCTTCAATCCATACCAATACATATTCTAAGTGTCATTTGCCCTCCTAAAGCAGTGATTAATAGAATTGATCAGTTGTTTACAAATTTCTTTAGGGGTTCTACTGAATTTGGCAAGAGAACCATTGGATTGGTTGGCATAAAATTTGCATGCCTTGAAATGAAGGAGGTTTGGGCATTAGATCTCTTTTTGACATTTCAAAAGTTTCAAATTAAAGAACCGGTTCAAACTTCTCCAAAAGAGTTGTTTTTGGGTTGAGTTGATGAATTCAAAATATGTAAAACAATCACCATTTGCTTTGTTAGAAAAGAAAAGAAATGGATCCAAAAATTAGAATGAATTGTGGGAGGTTAAAGAAATGGCGATGCAACATTGTGTTTGGGTTGTGGGGAAAGGTGACAACTCGTTTCGGGATGATTCTCAATCTCACCAGCTTATTAAAAACCACCCCTTGTAAATTATTGTGGATGATTTGGAAAGAACGATGCGAGGATGCTCTCGAAGGTCTGAAAGGAAGGAAAGGGTTTCTCTACTTTGACTCTTATAAAGAAAATTGAGAGGTGGTTGCGGGAAATTAATTAATCTGGATTATGGTAAGGCTTCATATCTAGATAGCACTCCTCTAATTTTACAGGCCAGTTTTGAATATTCCTACTTTGCCAATCAAAGGAAAAGAAAATCTATTGGCACTTCCCTTCTCAATTCCAGATTAAAATTAATGTTGACAGAGCATGTCACGGCAACCCAAGAGGCAGCGTTGGTGGAGGGATTGTTAGAGATTGTAATGGTATTTTCTACAATTTCTATGGTCATGGCACCTCTCTTAGAGCCGAATGCATGGCTATCCCACGAAGGGCTTAAGCTTTGTTTTGAAAATGGTATAAAGGATGTGGAAGTGGATTGTGATCGATAATCAAGGTTTGGTAAATATTCTTCTTGGTAATTCCTCAGTGCCTTTTTAAGAGAGATTACAAGTCTGTTTAACTTTATGAGAATCAAATTTTCTCATACGCTTCGGGAAAGGAACAGATGTGCAAACTTCCTTGCTAATTTAGGAATTATGCAAAGAAGTATACATGTGTTTAACTCTTCTCAGGATCTTCCTCGGGATCTCTTGAACTTCATGAAGGAAGACTATATGCGGCTCCCAGTCCCTCGGTTAGATTGATGCTTTATCTGATTTGTGCTTTTTTCTTTACTTTGTTTTTCTAGGGGTTTCTATGGTTCAGCTAGGATTTCTAGGGGTGGTGGACTGAATCCTGCCCTGGATTGATGCTAAGTTCACGAATTAATATAATTTTTGTTAATATTTATTTTAACGGTTAATTAATTTTTGAAAAAAGAAATTGATGGAGATGCATTGAAATTTGAGAAGAGAACTTTTCTAAAATTTAAAATTTATAAACAATGAAATTATAATAGTTAAGTGAAGCATGGTGTAACTGTAGGCTTGCTGATTCAACTTGTATGCATAGGTTTGAACCATCTTATTTGCAGTTTTTTTATAACAAAAAATTTGGGATCCCACAAGTACACTTTTGGACATATCTCTAATATTATATAATATATATTAATCATATTAAATAAAAATAAATGTGATGTTAAATAAGAATTATTTTTATTAATAAAGTACAAAATTAAAAATGGTTAAATAATTGTTTTTCTATCTAGGTTGTGTGCCAACGGTCCAAACTTTTGGATCAAATTGGTCCACCTAGGGATGTCAACAGGTTGGATTTGGTATGGGTTTGCCTCAGTCCTAACTCAACCCTCCAGTGTCCCAACCCGAATCCAAACTAGTCCAAATCAAAATGTATAATAAACAAACCCAACATGATCCTATAGGATCTAACATGACACCAACCTGACATGATCCGTAGCATTTCAATTGTATTTTTTAACATGTTTTAAAAACCTAAAATCCATTAATTTATATTAGGAATTTAGTTTTAAAGATTCTAAGGTGTCATTTTCTCCATTTAAAAAAAAAAGAGTAGAAAACCAAAATCAACATACAAAAAAAATCCTAAAATTTAAGGCCATGGAGTTAGAAGTCAAAAAGTTACAAGAATACAATGTATATACGCATGGGTATCATGACCTAGTAGAGCGGGTAATCCAAAACCTGAATCCAGCTCGGGTCAAAGAATCAAAAACCCTAACCCGACCATAAAGTTGAACATGCCTGACCCTAACCCGATAGTATCAAGTCAAGCTAGTTTTACCATTTAACCCATGTCATAATTAAATAATGAAAATTTAAATTAGATAAAAATATAAAAAGTTATAATAAATATAAAAATTATAAAAATTGCTACATCTCTAATGTTACATATTCAATATATTAAAAAGTAACTTGAAAAATAAAAATTATTTCTATTAATAATGAAAATGAAATACAAAATTTAAGAGAAAAAAGAGAATTAAGATCTAACTTGTGACCCCATTGACCAAGTAAAGTGGTCCAGTGGTTAAATTAGCTAGGTCACCATATTAATCAATGGAATTTTTGCAAATAAGCATTTTTCTACTAAATGGACCCCAGAATCCTTTAAGGTGATAGATTGACTTGTCAAACCACTTGATTTGACCATGGGATAAAATACTAACAAAAACCAATGTTCTAAAAATCAGTTGTAACAATATTTCCCTCCCAATCAAACAAGTTAATTTGTGATGCCATAAATCAATAAAAAATAAAAAAGAATGTGAGAATGTCTTTAACATTATATATTTATTGTGTTGAACAAAAAAAGTGTGAAAATTGATAATTATTCTTCTTAATAGAAATAGGGCCTGCGTGGTTCACAGGCCCTATTAAAAGAATAGGGCCTGCGTGGTTCACAAGAATAAAGGTTTGGAATTAGAATTGGAATAGGTTATTATGTTTCAGCTGTTTGGTTGGGCATAATCGGAATCTCATTCCCATTCCTACTGGAATGGTCATTCTCTCACCCTCTCTTGTCCATTTTATTTCAATTCCGATTCCGATTCGTTTTTTAACCAAATAGACTATGGAAATAGAACATTCTAATTTCAATTCCAAGGGATTTTGATTCCAATTCCCATGGTTTTAAAACCATCATTGACCTGGATGGCCGGATTGTTCAGCTCGGAAACGGGTCAAGGTACCAGTTCCATTTAAGTGTTGAACTATTATTTTTATTAAAAAACATTGAATTGGTCAACAAACTATTGACCCGAACGGTCTAACCACTGAACTATTCGACCCAGGCAACAATTTGCAGTCTGAAATACTTTATTTAAAATTTTCCAAAAAAACAAAAAAATAGAGAAAAAAAAACAAAGAGAATCAATGATCGATCTCAGATATCCCATACATGAGATATGAGAGAGAGAGAGAGATTCAATGCCACTGCAGGTCACCGTTGTCATTGCCGCTAAAGGTCATTGTCGCCCTTGCCGTCGCTGCTACAGGTCACCCACACGTCTTCTTCTTCTTCTTTTTCTTCTTCCATTCTCTTTCTTTCTCTCAACCTTCCTTTTTTTCCTTTCTCTGAAATAACAGACTCTCCTCTCACTCTCATTCTTATCCCCTTTTCTCATAACATTTATATCCATCGTACCCTAATATTCTAATCCAAAGGATAGGACGAGATGTCTTATCCATGACTCGTTGACCTAGTCAAATAAGTTAACAATTAAACCAATAAGATCATCTAGCTAGTTAACCAAGCCAGTGGTTTATTGCAACCAAGTGTTAAAATCATATCCCCTCTATTCAACATGACATCGGATTGGATGAATGACTTTTTTTTTTGGTAAATAGACAGATGATTTTGTTGAGAAGCTAACAAATAGTAAAAATAATTATTGATAAGATCTTAATTGTTCACCACTAAGCCCCATAATTATTTGTTGTTTTTTCTAAGGCTCCATTAGACAGATTCCAAGCTTTTAAAACTTGATCGAGAAATGGAACCACCACACTGGCCACTGGTTTCCAGGTCAATCGTTTAGTTGTCCAACAGCCCATGACATTTTAAAATAAAAATTGATCTAAAAATCATTCATTGGGTTGAATTGTTTAATGGTTGAACCATTCGAGTTAGCACTTCAGTAACCAAGTCAATGGTTTTTGAAAACCACGCGAAGTGCAAAATACAACCATAGATGACCAATTCTCTGGTCAAATAATTCAATTACCTAGATCAACAACTGTTTTACAACAATGATTGGTTCTAATTTGGAAGAGCAAAGATTTTTTTTTTATTTTTTACTCCAAGATTGTACAACACAACCTAAGCAAGAAGTCCCAAACCTGTCCTTTATGGTGTGTTTGATTTCCGAGAAATGGATGGAAAGGAAAGCATCTTTGGGGAATATTCGGTTTTGTGTGTATTTGTTTCAAAGGAAAACCTAGGAAAGAAAGGGGAACACTAGGGATGTGTGTTCCCAAAAATCAATAAGCGGGGTGCACTAAAATGGTGAGACCCTGCTAAGAAAAGAAAAAATAGGCAAGTGGTGAGAAAATATTGTCGAGAGCCACTTTCATAGACATCGTCTCCTTCCTTCAAGTTGTCCAATGTTAACATCTCCGACGCCATCTCCAGCGTTCTCGTTGAATGGTAAGCTTAGATCCAGCACTATCTCGGCATTTTCGTTCATTTTTATACCATTCTTGACCTGTTCTATTGGATAGGTTCCCCTTGAAATCTCACCGCCGGCTCCCTTCGTCCTTGGTTATCCAGATCTAGCTCCTGGCATGTTTTGATCTAGATCTAGCTTCTATACTGACACCCATTTGAGTTTGTTCGCCCCGAGCTCCAAATTTAGCTTTTGGAATATGTTTGTTCCAGATCTGGAGTTCCTCTTATCACCAAATTTGATATTTTTGTGTCGAGCTTTTGATTSAAACCTTTTTTTTTAGTTCGGTTGATCTTAGATATGATATTTTTGTGTCCAACTTTTGATTCAAACCTTTTTTTTTGTTCGGTTGATCTCAAGTCATCACAAACAACAAACTTGGTTTAATATGTTTCCTTTTAAATTTTCTTAAAAAACAAACACAGGAAAATGAATTTTGATCATACTATTTCTTAAGAAACAAACACTTAATACAAAAATGGGAAAAATATATATTCCTTTCTCATCCCATCCTTTATCGGAATCCAAACGAACCATTAAAGCTCAATATGAAAAGAGTACAAATATAAATATACACAATATAAATACATACAAAATAATACAAATATAAGGTTTTGCATTCTACATGTTTATATTTATACTCCTTTTAGTTTGATAAGAATACAAATACAAAATACATATATATATATATAATACAAATAAGGTTTAAGAAAACAAAATATTTAATTTCCCAAAAGAATGATATTACAATGAAGGGATATATATAACTAACCAAATAAAATATAGCCATAGGCTTTATGATTATTTTATTTGAAAAATTGAAGGCGACCGACCAAATCCATAACCTAGGCTTTTATATGTCCACCGAAGGTGCTGAGACTTCACTATGCATCTGTAGATATACCCAAAATGGATAAAGAACTATATTGTCAATGGTCTGGATCGACCAGACAGGCCTTTCCCATCAAACCTATCTTGTTACAACAAGGTGGACAGGTCCCAGTTCCGTTGGATCAATTCTTTGAAATTGGACTTGACTATGACTATTGACTGGGTTAGTACTGGGTCTACCCAAATCCGGACTTATAAAAGACGAATACATGCATACATAAATAGTATCTCAAATAAAAGATTGATATATAGTTATATACTACCACTCTCAATAATGTTTGTTTTGTTGGTTCAAACCCCAAGCCGGATCCAACCCATCCCCACACCCAATTAGAATCACTATATGCAAATTTATTAAGGCTGCAACTTATGCTGGATTGGCCTCAACCCAATCCTAACTTAATTCGAAAAAGTCAGGTTGGGTTGGTCGGGTTGATGCTCGGGTTAGGGTTAATCTCTCGGATAATCCAATTCAATTCAAATCTGACTCTATAGTATATATCATATATAAATATAGTATATATATCATATATTAATTTGTTTATATGCATGACAATTGTATAGCCCCCTATCATTTATTTCTTTTAAGATAATCACTTCACTTAATTCTAATTAGAAATACTAAAACCTTAATAACATATTTTATGTTTTTGAATATTTTATTCTTTATCTCCTCTCTGTTGTTTTACCACCCATAGGTTACTGCCCATGAAAGTTATATTATAAGTCATAATTTATAATAAACTATAGTCATTTCAAAAATTTTTTTTTCTGAATTTTATACTTAAGGAACCAATAAAAACATCAACAAACAAATACTAATAAAACATAGGATTAATATATGTAATGAAAGTTGAGTTAAGATATGAGATTAAGAAGCTCTACAAGATTATAAGGGATGGTAACAAGGTTGAGTTGGGCCCAACCCAAAATTGACTGCGGATTGGATTGAATTGGGTTAGAGTTGAAGGAATTTAATTAGGATTAGAATCAGGATTGAATAGATCGGGTTGAATTAGGATTAAGGTTGAGTTAGAGTTGGCCTCAACCCGACCTAACCCGACCTGAGCCCTAAAAAGTTTATGCTTCTTAAGTTCTTATGCTCCACTCAAAAGGATACATGAAGTCAATCCCGTGTTTAAGAGTTAAAAGAAGCAAATTAAGTGACCGATTGGGAGGGCTGAATCACAGCGCTTCTGGCTTTTTAAGGTAGTTCCTATATGAACAGCCTTTAAGCAAATTTGATGAAAAATCCGGATAGCCCTAATTGGCTTTCAACGTTTTCGGGCTGGCCACTAAAAGGCAGCTGAGCCAGCTTAGCTGAATGAATGTCCACTTAAGCCTTTTCAAACGGACACTAAGGTTGAGACTGGACAAAATAAGCAATAATTAGTATGTTTACAGTTGACGCCTGTCCCTAAATATCTTGTAGCCCACTTTATATACATTTGTGAACAGGCCACATTGTTAATAAAATTATGTTGTGCTTTTTTCTGACTGACTGAGTGTGCCTACCGGATCCGGTTCATAAAGGTCCATTACCCAATATTGACCCCAGCTTTATGGGGTCTTAACGTCTTGTGAAGGTTGAACTGGATTCAGAAATGGCCACTCTCCTTGAAATGCATTAGAAGAAGCATGGTAAATCAGCCTAGCTAATACCTCAAAGGTTCAAATATTGTCTTAGTTATTTGGGCTTTAAATCAAGGTTTTTAAAGACAACGAACCGGCCAGGGGTCTGGTTTCTGGGTTGAATGATCCAACCGTTTGAACTGATTTATCGGCCTGTTCTTAAAAAAAATTAAAAAATAAAAATAGTCAAAACCATTGAAAGGCTCAAATGGTTCAACCACCCGGGTCAGCGATTCACTGACCAAATCAATATTTTTTGGTAAAAATCCAGTTTTGGGAAAAATGGAACCAACCACCTGACTGGTTTCCAGTTTTTCTGGTCTAACCATCCAGTCCGATTTAATTTTGAAAACCATGCTTTAAACCATAATTTTGAAAGACCCAAAAACCAGTCATGAGTTCAGGCCAGGTTTTGAATCGTAAAACCGTCTGACCTAGAATTGGGCTAAATGGTCAAACAGTTTGACTCAGGATCAGTTTCCAAAATGGTTCCATTTTAGATCCAATTTCTAAAAACCATGCTTTTCAAATTTTCTAAATTTAAGAAGACTCCATTTCTAAATTTAATTCCCCTACCGGAGCCCATTCGTGATGATAAATTTGGTTTAGGCAGACAAAGACAAAGGAGCCGTAGTAAGTTAAAAGTATTCCCTCATCAAATTTTCAAGTATTAAGTATTAAAATTTATAAGAGTTTAATCCAAAGTGGGCATGATATATAATATTTTCTTTGACTCGTCAACAACATGTAGGCCAAGTAATGCCCATTAACTTATTACTCAGTGGAAAAAAGAAAAAGAAAAAAAGAAAAGAAAAGTAATCTTCTCGCCCAACTCTTTGAGGCTCTATCTGTTTTACATATCCAGGATTCCAGGAAATGGAGAGTCCATTTTCCATATCCGACATGGGTATCCCCTGTAATATGCTTATATCATGCATGTATGTCTAGTTTCAAAATTAAATATAATTTTTCAAAGACTTACATAATTATATTTCATGAAACTAAATTGAATTTTTAATATATACATATCTTGTTTTATAGTAGAATTTGTTAAAACATACTAATTTACATATTTTAAAATTATTGACAAAAAAATTACATCTGAAAGTATCTCATCCATATGGTATTATATGGGAGAAAATTATCCGTGAACCCAAATGGGTCCAAGTCGATCCATTAAAGAAAGAACGTGCATTTACAACTTTATGGTTGGTTGGGCGTATGGGGCAGTGCGATAATGGCACGAAGCAATGTATCTCATTAATAGTCCAAACTGATGAAGCAAATAAATAAATAAAAAGTCAAAACTGGCCTTCTCAACTGGAATACTTATACCAACATGTCATTCACCCTTTTTCAATAAAATAATAGAGGTAGACGTCTGCACTCAGCACTTGTCCGTGGGTGAGATTGCAAAAGCTGCAGGTTGAAACCAAGTAGTGGGTAGAGTTGAGTTTTTCTTCATTTATTATTTTATTCGATAAGCTTGTAATGGGTAGAGTTGAGACCATTCTCTGCTTTCCCATCTGATGATCTGATCTGTAGCAATTCCGACAAAATCAGATATACATTCAAATGGGCCTGATTCTAAAGTAAAGGCATACACAATAGGATCCATATATGAAGCACAATTTGCTGTTGTAAAGATCGGGCTCATTTAAATGAGGATCCTTTGTTATAATGTTTACAAGTATTTGCATTTTTATTATCTATACATGGTAGATACATAATTAGTTTAAAGCTATGCTGGTTCATGCCTCAGGCCGTCGGGCTGGCCTTCTGGGCCTCAAGCTTTCAGATTAGATACCCTGATCCAATGGTTAAAGCCCATTGAGAATAGCCTGTTGGCCTTGTGTGTGCGCCCTTGCACTGATCTCTCTCTCTCGTTGAAAAGCTTTTTAAAACTTTCGGCTGGAAAACAAACAACATCTAATATATGTATATATAAACAAAATTACTAGTAGTTGGTTGCCGAAAAGGTTGACTGTTATATGACTGGATGAGATGCCTCGCCAAGCTCCCAACTCCGGGAAGAAAATGGGTAGACCTGCAAGGCTGTTCGCTTCATGCTCCCTGTTATTGGCTTCTCTTTTCGCTTACTCGGCATCAGTTCAACTGGACGACCCAGGTAACCTTCCACTTTGCCTTTGCCTAGATGTTCCTAATTAGTAATTACTTTCTCATTGTTTTTGGTCTCTCTAGATTGGTATTTGTGGCTTCCTCTTTATGCCTGTGCTTCAGTTGTTAATTTGGTTCGCGCCACCTTCAAATCCAAAACAATCAGTCGTCGAATAGCCAAATTTGCTTTCTGCCTTGGAGTATCGTTGCTGTTGAAGGTTGTGATGGAAGCTTATTTACATGGATTAGCTGGATTTTGGTCCTTGGATCTGAGGAAGAGGGTTGTGAGAGAGAAAATGGGGAGCTTTTTTGTTGTAATTTCCATGTTCCTGCAGTTGGAAGCTTTATCAATTCAGAAAAAAGATCCACTACCAGCAGACAAAATGGTGGTTCCGACGCATGTTGACTTTGGTGAGTCCTTTTTTTCTTTATTTGTACTGTACACACACACATACGTTGCACTTGTACTACTGGAGTGCATGGCAACTGGGTCAAAATTAGTCGGACCTGGATTAATCCAAACAACTCATATCTGGGCTGACCAGTGACCATGAATCGAAATGGCTTGGTTCTGTCTGCCCAAGAGGGGAACTGACGAGGTGCCCATCCCCATAAATTGTTAGGCTAGTTGAAGCCTAAAACACTTGTCTCCAGTCTCCTTTGATGTTGTGAATTGAACATTAATCTGGTAACAGTAAAACAAAATAGTAAAGCCAACACCAAATTTGACTCTCTAGCTCCCCTATTTTGGTAAATATAGGGGAGCAAACCCCAAGTCAATTTCATTCAACATTTGATTTATTTGCACTTTTATCCATTAAATAAAACCTTGATTTAGATAAACCAATGCATACATATATGTGCCTTCTAAGATACCCCCCCCCCTACTTTCAGTATTTACTTTGGCCCAGGCCTACACACATATAAAATATTGAATACATACAATATTTTCTATATACGTAATACATGCATAAAAATCATTTTATACATTTGTAACATAAAATATTATATATAAGTTTCATTTATAATATTTTATATATATAAAATATAATACAAATAATACTTATAAATATATATAAATAATATAAATATAAATATGTGTCGGTTAAGCTTAAAGTGTTGAGCCCAGGCCCAAACACTGGGTTGGGCCTGAACACAAAAAATAAAAATAAAACTAGGCTCAAGCCTATAATTCTCAGGCGGTGCTGGGCAGGCTGAAAATGATCACCCCTTTATACTAGACCGATGAGGTTACCTCCTTTACAACTATCCAACCCATACCGAGTTAGACATAATTAAGGAAGCCCGAAGCCCGTTCAGTGATGATTGCATTTCTCATGGGATGTGTGTATCACAAGAATCCAGATTAACTGCAGTAACTGTTTTTTAACCTCAAACTTTATTTCAGGTGGAAGGTCAATCACCTTATAAAATGTTATTAGCGGGGCCCGTGTGATGCACGGTATTGTTTAAGAAAAAGCTAAATAATAGGAATGATCATTTATTAAAACACCCCTTATTTTCATGGATTTACTAAAACTTACCCTATAGTTTGTATTTTACTAAAATACCACTTGTAATTTGCTATGGATTTAATCAATTTTCTATTAGATGACAGTGGAAAATGACAGTATCAACCCTAATGCTCATTTAAATAAATTTTATCAAAAGAAAATAAAAATAAAAATACAATTTTTGCCCCTAATAAGACACGGACAACCACTCTATTGGCTATATTTGGTCAAATTTGTTTTCTGTACAAAAAAGTGATAAGGGTATTTTTGGAATAAAAAGTCATGGCTCAGGCAAAAAAACACTCCTTAATGAAAGGTTGATTAAGTAAATAAGCTATAAAATATATGAGATATTTTATTAAAATGAAAACTATAAGGTAGGTTTAAGTAAATAATGTAAAACTCTAAGGTGTGTTCAACTAAATGACCCTAATAGAAACACATAAGAGTATACAACTATTTTATATTTTCAAAATTTTAAATAATTAAAAAGTATTCATATTTTATATACTACTTTTAATAAATTTTTTTATAATACAAAAATAACAATAATTAATTTCAGATAAGCTTATTCATTAAATTGATGAAACCGACCAACCCGATCAACTTGACCTAACCATATTGGATCAATTTCACTTTGGCCATTTGTAAATCGACCAAAATCGGATGACTTGACCATTGATATATATTAATATTTTATATTTTAAATATAATTTTTAATATGGAAAAGTGGGAAATTTCTCATATTTCTTAGTCTAAAATGTTTTATATCATAAATTTCATTTTTAAATGATTAGTTGACCCAAACTTATGCAACTTCAATGGATCGATTTTCATAAATGATTAGTTGATTTCAACTAACCATGTCAATTTGGTTGGCAAAACAACCTACAACCGAACTGAACCAACTCATGAATACTCATAATTTCAGATAAATTAATAGTCTTATCTTTGATAAATAACAATATTTAAATCTCCAATAACTGTTGAAAATTTATAGCGAAAATAAACAATTATTGAAAAATATATTGATAATGAACAAATACAATAATTACAAAAATACAATAAGTACTAAAAATATATTAAATTAGTCAATAAATAGTATAATCTTAGATAAAAGTATAATCTCTAATAAATATTAATCAATAAGTTATATAAAAAATATAATAAGTACAATAAACAAAATTTAAAAATTTCAATAATAATAGTTTAATCTCCAATAATTATTGAAAGTTTTTTTGATAAATAACAAAACAAAAATTAATTTATACATAATTATTGAAAATAAATTTATCACAAAAAACAATAAATAATTACTGAAATACAATAAATATTAATATTTGAATATAAAATTATATAATAAATATATATTAAGGGTTTAAAATTATTATTAATAAATATTATTTTTATGAAAGTTATTTTCTCGAATTATTAATTGATATAAGTGAAATTAGTTACTTACAAAATTATGAAAAAATATTAAATTATTATTAAAGTTATTTAATTATTAATTTTATAAAATATTAAATTATTATTAATTTCAATATTATGTTAAAATTATTTTTCTACTTTTCATTTTTTAAAATTTATTACATAACTTCTTTATTTTAACTAATTTAAAATATTTAGTTACTTAACTACTTAAGTAATATGAAATATTTAAATTTTAAAATATTAATTACTTATTGAATTTAATAATCCATAAAATTATAATTTATACTATTATTACATAATTTTATTATTAATTTTGTAAGACATTGAATTATTATTAATTTCAATTTTATGCTATAATTATTTTTCTACTTTTAAGAAACTTTTTAAATTTATTACATAGTTTTGTTATTTTAACTATTTAAAATCTAGTAATGTTAAATATTTAGTTATTTAAATATTTAAATAATATGTAAAATATTTAAATTTTTTTGTTATTAACTGAATTTAATAATCCATTAAATTATAATTTATACTATTCATACGTAATTTCATTGTTAAATTTGTAAGATATTAAATTATTATTAATTTCAATATTATGTTATAATTATTTTTCTACTTTTATGAAATTTTTTAAGTTTATTACATATTTTCGTTATTGTAACTATTTAAAATCTAGTTATGTAAAATATTTAATTTTTTTTTGTTATTTGAATTTTATTTATTTAAAGCTATTACATATTTCTAAATATTTTGTTATATATTTATTTATATATTTATAATATTTGTTATTTATGATATTTATGTATTGAAATATTTAAATAAGATTTTATTTTTTAATGTTAAGTTTTTATTATTTGAATTGCATTTAAATTGATAATCCGGAAAAACAGAATTTAAATTGTTAGTACATAATTTCGTGATATATTTTGTAAAAATATAAAATTATTTTTTTGTGTGTTTTTAATAAATATTTTAAAGTTATTATATTTGTTAGAATATTTAAATAATTCTTAAATTTTTTAATCCAARMTTTCTTTARATAGATATAGATAAAAAGTWGGGGMGAGGATAAATAGGAATTAGAGATAATTTAGGAGAGAAACTCTATACTAAATTAGAGATAATTTTTTAGATAAATAGGAATTAGAGATAATTTAGAAGATAAATAGGAATTAGAGATAATTTTGGAGAAAGTGGGAGATAGTGGGGGAGGTAGTTTAGGAAAAATTTTAGGAGAAGAGATTATTTAGGTTATTGGGAAAGTGCATCTCATTGGTTGTTTGAAAAATGACATGGAATAAAAAAATAAAAAATGAGAAAATTTCTTGACTGCTTTGTTTTAAATACTCTAGGTTTGAACGTTTGAACTATTACGTTCTGTTTGAGCGTTTGAACGCTTGTCGTCAGATAYCTRAGTTTGAATGTCAAGTAATCAACGACTATTACGTTCTGTTTGAGCATTCAAGAGTCTGAGGTCTGAACGTCTATTGTTGGATACTCTRGGTCTAAACATCAAGTCGTCGATGACTATTGTGTTCTGTCTGAGCATCCAAGAGTTTGAGATCTAAGTGTCTGTTGTCAGATACTCTGGATCTGAATGACAAGTCATCAGTGAATTATGTTCTATCTAAGCGTCCAAGAGTTTGAGATCTAAATGTTTGTCATCGGATACTCTGGGTCTAAACATTTAGTCATTGGTGACTGTTATGTTCTGTTTGAGCGTCTAAGGATCTGAACGTCTGTTGTCCGATACTCTGGGTCTAGACGTCAAGTTGTCGGTGACTATTACAACGAAAGGCTAACATCAATTGCAATTTATTGTTTAGGTGGATTAGAATGATTAGAATGCTTGAAATTTGAGTTTGATTTGAGAGGTGGTGGCTTGAAAGTCAATTCTGAGTTGAAGGGTATTTTTGTCATTTTCAAAATTAATATTCTCTTTCATTTGGTGTTGCTTTAATGGTGGTAGTGTTCTTGCCTTAACAACTTTCTACTGAATGAGATTTTCAACTGGGTTCAGTACGGAATTAACATAGTGGCTCCTATCTCGAGTGTTTTGGATTGGCCTAAGTGTCTTGAGCTCTAGACCAAGTGAACCACAGGTCATTATAGGGTTGTTAACCTCGTCAAATGGTGGAGTTGGGCAATATGATTCTGTAATTCCACTAGTCGGCAAGAGAAAAAATGACTCAAAAGATTCTTCTATAGGTACTCCTGAATATTGTCTTTCTCATCATCGTTATAGTCTTCATCATCATCATTATGATCTAGATCGCTTTCATCAGATTCTATTCAATCTACTTCACCGTCATTGTCCTTGCAATTTTGGCATCTGTGATTTGAATGATAAGATCCCAAGYTGGAAGTGACTAAATCATCTTCAGAGACCAATGATTGCTTGGCTTTCCCTGTTTCTTCTTCTAAATTTGTGTCTTCACAGATAGCCAAACGTTCACAATTTTGCACCTTGTTTTGCGTCGGTAGTTGCCAAACAAAAAGATTGTAAAATAAAACTAAAACCAAATCCTCCATTTCATGCACCTGAACCGGAGGTGTCATAGTTTGCAACGGGTATTATTGCATTTACATTGCAACCAAACACTGCCAAAGGCACAATTTAGAAAGAGTACAAATGCAAATATGTACTGTACAAGTACACATAAAATAATACAAAATACATGGTTTTGCTTTTACATTCTATATATTTATATTTGTACTCCTTCCAAGCTGAGCCTAAGGCTGTGTTTGGAAACAATGCAAATATGTAGAGTGTAAAACTGTTCATGCAAAGTTGGGTTAGTTTTGCATTGACAAATTTACCTTTTTACCAAACAGACTTTTAGTTGTAATAGATACAAACACGAATTCTAATAAAGCATTTTTTTTTTATCAAAAGCCCACTTGAATGCAAATTTACTTCTTTTTTATTGATGTTGCTTTTACATCTTATTGTTAGTGTAAATATGCATTGATCTATCATTTGTCAATGCAAAAATATAATGTTGCCAAACACAGGCAAAAATGAACCAGAATGCAAATTTACCCTGAACTGAGATTTACACTCCATTTGCATCATTTCCAAACGCAGCCTAAAAAACAAACATAACAAAGGCAAACCTGAACCTAATGTAATCTTGATCAAACATCTTATTGCTTTCTTTACCTAAAAAAGAAAATCTCATTACTTTAGCCTAAGTGAAGAAATTAATGTGCTAACGTTGCTATGACTTTGTATTGTGCTGATCATGTATCTGACAATGATGATATATATATATATGCTTGATATTAGGGATGGCAATTTTGGTAGCTGTAAGTTRCGTCCTATCCTTCGTTTTCTTTGTGTTCGTTAAAGAAGACATGGAGCTGTGAACGGAGGTATCCTTTTRTGCGGTTACAGGAACCAACAACTTATGCCATTTTACCCTAACTAGATTATACCTCTATATATACAGATTGCAATGCTTATTTTCTATCAATGTTGTTTATTGATGTATGTGTATAGACAGCTTTGACCTTTTTGGTGCTTTGGATGTTTCCTATTTCCCATTTCCTGTGTGCGTGCGGAATAAATTTCAAAAGCAAAAGAGACATGACATATTTACCATAGGAATTTAGGCCTGTTTGATTTGCAGAAATAAAGAATCAGAATAGGAATTGGCCATTTTGATTCAAACTGTTTGGTTGGGTGGAATTAGAATATCAGTTCTATTCCTGGTGGAATAGCATTCTCTCATGTCATTCCCTTTTCCTTTTTTGGGAATGAAATTCCATTCCATTTGATTTTAATTCCGAATTTGATTCCTATATGAACCAAACAGATTATAAGAATAAACTATTTCGTTTTTTATTCTAAAAGACTTCAATTCCAATTCCCACTACTATGAACCAAACAGATCCTTATAGTTTGAATTTCTATATTGGTCATGCTTGGGTAATGGGTATAAGTTCATATAACTTGAATTTCTATAAGACTTTAGGGAAACAATTTCTGACAAATCCATCGGGACTCAAACTTAAAAGCCCAGATGCCCAGTCCCAAACTTAAGTTGTGTTTGGCATCATTACTGTTTTTACCTGAAATATTATTGATCAATACAAATTATATTATTTTTCTTTTTTTGGCTCAACAAAACAAAATTTATTCCAACAATAAAATAACTTACAATATAGCTCCTCATTTTGGAAGCATGCAAAAAAGATTTTTCAACCAATCCAGTGCTTAACCTATTTACGAGAATACAAATTGTTTTTTTTTTTTTTTTGCTACTGCAAGGGGCTACACAAGGAATCTGAATCTCCTACCCACAGGACATTACAGTTGTACATAGAGAACATCTCCCCATAAATTATGACATGTAAATACAAAGATGCTTCCAGTGTGCATCTCTCCTGTGGRTAGGTGTGTGTAGGAGATCCGAGCTCCTACACAACGGGGGTAGCCCATCCCCCAAACCCATGACCCCCCAATGCAAGTGCAAGTGGGAGTGGATCTCAAATCTCAGTATAAATTGTTGTTTCTACCAAAACATCAATATGACTCATATTTGAAGTGATAATACATTTGTCTGATCTGTGTTAATCAACCCAAAATGTGTTAACAATAATGATCTCAAGCACAACCTTAGGAACCTGGTCCACTCTGTTTTTCGTTCCATCACATGGAGTTTCCATGGTGTGACGAGAAGAAAATGGCCTAAACCCTGACTTCACAGTTCTCACAATACACTAATACGAGCACTGCAACATACGTGTAGACGACTTGATTTGCTTGCACTTCAGGCTGTGTTTGGTGGCAGTGCAAATTTATTTGCACTAATATAAATGTACGAGAGTGCAAATGTAAAAAAATGCAAATTTTTGTTCAATTTTGTTTTGGATTTTACCTTTTTCTGCTGCATGCCTTAATTTACTTCATTTGTACTGCATTCAAACAAAATAAGCTAAAATTTGAAACAAAAGTAAGTCAAAATTTACACTCAAATCATTTGCACTGCCTCAATTTCATTTGTGCTGATGCAAAAGCATGTAGAGTGAAAATTCAAAATTTACGTTTGTACTGATAAAAATGAATATATTGCAAACAAGCGGAGCCGAAGGTGCAAATTTACATCTTTACTTTCTGATTATTTATATGACCCACAAAAGTATTTTGATCCTAAAATGAGTAGAAAAATGAAAAAAAAAAATAATAATAATTGTAACTTATGCATTATGCGTTCACCTTATGCTAACTGACCATTGGCCTGCCAACACATTTTTTTTACCTAGTAAAAATGTGTGATGCTAGGAAGGTATGATACTGGAAGAGCTTTGGCCATATCCAAACCTTTCCTTGTAAATTTTGATGAACTCATTTGTTACCACTTTATGATACCAATTGATTATGACATTATAGTTGCACCCTTTCATTAAATACAAATATGCTTATATGTTATGCCCTTGGTAAGCAGTTGGTAATAGAAGCAAGAGAAGGAAAAAGAGACAAACAGTGCAAAGTAATTCCAATTAAACTTTTTTTTTCTTTTTTCTTTTTTTAATTCTAAACAACTTAAAATCAGCAGAATCTGCCTAAATTTAGACCACTTGTATATTAACTATTAACACTCAATGGTATGTCAAAGGATTTTGTGTTTTTAGAAGATTTCACAAAGCATTTTCATTGACTTGTGAGTATATCAGTTGATAAATTATTTGTTATTGCTTTTATTTCTTTGATACCTTTAGGGGGGTGTTCTCCAATGTGAACTGGTTTTTTATTGTGAATTCCTAAAATAAATTAAAACCATGTTGTTTTGGCTTAAAAAAATGTGTTAGTAAATTTCCAGTTTGAAAATATGCTTTCATCTAATTAAATGATCTCTTATCATCAATATTATATAAAACAAATACTTAGGTTCAGTGTAGGTCATAAAAGTTGAATCCAAATGCCAATTTTGGGTAAGAAGAACTGTGAACCTAATTTTGTTAAGGAAGCTAGTCTGGCAGTTTTTGAACGAGCAGCACAAACTTTAGGCTCAGATTTGGAAAATATCTTAGGGATCATCTGTATTTTCCTTTTAGCGTTAGTTCGTCCAGCTCCTTCTGGAAATCTGTGGCTCCTCAACTCAAAAAATTATCTCAAGAAGTGGGTTTCTTAGTGAATTCTAATTCCTCTATGGAAATAGATAAAGTTCTTTGGATCTTGAAAGAAAAAAAAAAAAAAAAAATATCACTGGATCCCTCAGCCCACTCCTGCAAATCTAATGAATACTTCAATCTCAGATTTTTAAAGTGGATGAATCTTGGGATCAAAAAGCCCTCCAATTTCATTTTAGTAGGGAGACCCTTGGGGGATTTCGACTGCTCATTCATCTAGAAACTTCTCTACCAAACAGGCTTATGCGTAGGATTAGCAAAATCAGTTATCCTCAATCTCTTYTATCCAGAATAAATGTTTTAAGTTTATTTGGAAGCTTCCCATTCCCCATCGTTTCCAATTATTCTTGTAGAGAATTGTTAATAATTATATCCTGGTGAAACAATCCCTTTTTTCAGATCCCAGGACCGAAAATGTGTTCTTTGTATTGGAATTCGTCATGGACTAGAAAATTCTGGAAAGCATGGATGAGCATGTRTCTAGGCACAAATTCTAGTAGTTCCCTAGGCATCTTTAGCTAGGTATGATTAGTAGGTAGGTTACTACTACAAGTGAGTCTCCTGCTCCTAAATTTCAGGCATCGATTGTATATGTATATATATGGTTGTGCCTTGCATAATGAAACAAGATTCTCCACAAAGATTATTTTTTCATGGTATCAGAGCCATAACGAAGTTGCTGAGAGCAACACCGCATTCGCTTGGMGCCAGCAGAGTCCAGACCTTGTACTCCAGTTTTTCCAGATCGGCACTATAGCTCGTCCCCTCCATTCGAACCCAACCCAGAAGAGCGGAGACGAAGCTATTGTTCCTCTTCTCCCTATTCGAGCGGAACCAGCGGCAGCGAGAACTGTTCCTCCTCCTCTCCCATTGGCAACTACGACACCGGGGATGTTGCGGAAAGCCTCTCTGGTAAGAAAAATTCTACTGATTGGATAATTGATTCCAGGGCGTCACACCATATGACTGGAGAAATTGACTTATTGATGGATGTACGAAATATTACACCGTGTTCGGTGGAACTTCCCAATGGGAAGCAAACCACTGCAGTGAAGGAAGGGACTTTACATTTGGGTGGAAATATTTATCTACATCATGTGCTTTTTGTACCAAGAATGAACTGCACCCTTATTTCCGTAGCAAAATTGTTGCGAGAGATAAATTATACTGTCACTTTTACTGGAAAGCTATGTGTGATACAGGACCAAACCTCAAGGAGTCTGATCGAAGTGGGTGAGCAGTGTGATGGGGTCTATCATTTTAGAGGAGCAACACCGGTTCGGGCGAATAGAACAAGAGGTATGGATGAATGGGAGTTATGGCATCGCAGATTAGGGCATCCATCTAAATAGATATTATCTTTTCTTCCTAAAGCAGATAAATTAAATAGTAGAACTGAAGGAGATAAGCCATGTGATGTTTGTTA
>NW_010729251.1:247427-262768 GCF_000365185.1 Nelumbo nucifera
ACATGTCTCCTGAGAGGTACCTGAAATGAAGAGAAAGAAGAAGAATTTCCGGAGGGGGTTTGTCCGGCGGGAACGCTCCAACGATTAAGTCAGTATTCTGTGTGAAAAGCAAAGGAAAGACGAAGGCTAAAAGTGCAAATTGCGCAAGTGATTCCAAGATACCATGTTCCTTGAGAATAAGCCCCTTATAACAATATTTCGTCGCATCAGGCCCCCTGGCTTCTGACAGGGCAGGTATAACCGCCACTGTCAGTCTGCCACAGCCGTTACAGGCAAGGCTGAGGTGGCACGCGTGGGGCCGTCGTCGCAGGGTACGTTCCTGTCAGGTGTAAGGCACCTTCTAAAGGTCGCAGGCGCGACGATATCTGACGAGGGGCGTGGCTGCTGCTCCCAGATTTGTCGGGTACGGTTGTCGGGCAGGAGATCTTTCGGCGATGCGCCGAACTACCCTTTTGCGAGTTACCCTGTGCCGGGCTATCCCATAGGCGGCGAGCTGCCTGTGGCAAGATATGCCGAGCTGTCTGGCCCAAAGTGTTTTCACCCCGGGGTGTCTAGAGGTGGGTCTGTGAGCTCCCGTCGGGGAGTGGCCCAAAGTCCATCGGGAGGAGCTCGGGTATCGAGAAAGGTCAGGGTACCCCGACCTCGGGGCACCCCGAAGTGTCTTAACCCCGAGGAGGAGATGCAGGCAAGACGGCTTCTGGCGAGTAGTTTATCCGCCCAGTTGCTGAGCTCAACTCGATGAGTCCCTCCCCCCGAGTTGTGGTCATATCAGTTGCGCTGTCACGCTGAGTCACTGTTTGAGCAAGGTCACGCCCACGTGTACCCGCGCTGCGAGATCGGGCCAAATCACCCTCCATCACCTCCCAACTCAAATTCTTACACCTCTTATGTTCTGTGTAGAAGCATTTTTGCGCGCCCCCCGGTTTTTTGGAACAAGGACCGAACGCAACATGGGCCTGCTGCATCTGTCCATAAAACAGATGTAAGCCAAGGCCCAAGGAACATTTTCAATTAAATCTAAAATAACACTGGCCCATGAGATCCCGTTTCCAATGCATAGTAGGATGTGTGTGTGAGGTTGGTGTAAAGCGTCTTGTGTGAGGAGCATATCCAGTCTCATTCAGAAAACGGGATATGCTCCTCACACATAGACGCCTTACAGGCACATCCACCATGCATTGAAAACATCTCCCGTGAATAATAACTTATAAATAAGGGAAATGTTCCTACTGCATGATAGGATGTGCGTATACTGTGTGAGGAGCAGATCCGATCTCTTCGGTTAGGGCAAGCCCATGCTCAAACTGTCTCAACAGCCTCTTACAACCTTGTATGGCGAATATTTCTCTATGAAATAAAGTATAAGTACGGAAATATTCTCCATGCAAGGCTATAAAAGGCTATTAAGCCGAACTCTTTACCCCCATATTCGCGAACAAATCTGCTGTATGGTTTCGTTCTTTCAAAGTGCATTTAAGCAATACAAAGCATCCCTGATCTTCTCTGCATGCTTGTATTAAAGAATCATAATGCCAAGGTAGTTGATCCTTTCCTAAGAAGCTGTCAATTGTGAGCTTCGAGTCCCTTTCGAATTACGATCCAAGTAATGTTATATTCTGTTGGAAAAGAAAAAACGTGATATTCACTTTGAGCCGCTACTTAACAAGTTTCTTCAACGACCCAACGCAGAATGGYCGTTAGTAATACATAGTACAATTTTCACTAACTTTTATAAATCCATTGTCGTCTAGTCCGGTTAGGATACCTGGCTTTCACCCAGGCGACCCGGGTTCAAATCCCGGCAATGGAATTTTTATAATCTTTTGGAATTTGACTTTCGTTTTCTTTTTTCTACCACCGTCCCACGCTCCAACCATTTATCGTTAGGGTTTTAGCGCTCTGTTGTTTAAGAATTTGGATTTTGGAGGGGGTCACCGCTCGCGACAAGCCCCAATCTTTCGAAGGATGGATGAGATGGGGAAGCGAAGCCCGACGGATAGAACGCAGAGAAGTGAAGTTGGTCCCTCAACCGCCCTGGCTTACCTCGACCCTCAGTACTGGTTCGATTCCTTCCAATTAAATTCCTTTTTCTAATTCTCTATTTCTTATTTTTARCTTCAAAAGGATAAACCTACGTTAGAATTCTCTTCAGGGACCAGAGATTCTCCTCTGAAGAGCACTACGAATGGTTCAAGGACTATTCTCATTTCCGTCACCTCATTCAGGAGCATATGAATCCCAAGTCCTCTGTGGGTATCTGCTCTCGCATTGTGGGTAATGTGTGTACGTATTCACGACTTTGAATTTCTCAGTTCTGACAAACAAAATGTAGGTCTTGGAGATTGGCTGTGGAAATTCTCATTTATCTGAAGAGTTGTACAAAGACGGGATCACTGAAATAACCTGCATTGATCTCTCAGCAGTTGCCGTGGAGAAGATGCAGAAACGATTACTATCAAAGGGATATATAGGTGCGTAGATAGGACTGTTGAATATGCTTGCAAAGCACCATTTGCTTATTAATGCTTTAGAGGACATCTGGGAGTCAGGTGGAATAATAGATAGTTTTTCATATTAGGTGTTCCTTTGAATTTGAAAGCATAGGCTTCGTTAGCTGGATGTTAAACAAAGTGAGAAGTAAATTTGTTTCTTCAAGTCCTAAATTTGGGTCTTTTGTTTCCTTTAGCTGAAACATTTTAGATGACGAGGCTTTCTGGTGTCTAGATAAATTTGTGTCTTTTGTTTCCTTTTACCCTTCTTCTGATTTTCAGTCAGATTTATAATGACTCTGAACCTTTAAAGGAGTTTCCTTTTAGGCGGTGTAGTTTGGAAAGAAGAAGTTGGGGTTACTTTTTAGTACTGTAATCATCACAAGTATAAGCTGATTCTCTTTGAACCTACACAAGGAAATATTTAAATTTTTATGGGTAAATATTATTCAGTTTTTACCCATTTTGAGGTGAAGACATCTTGTAGCTGTATGCTGGTGCCTGGTGGTGTTAATCATTTTTCAATTTCATCATTTACTTCAAGTTGATGCTAAATGAGAAATTATCTCTGTTAGCTTCATAAATAGTTGATGTTATGAGAAATTGGAGGGTATACCAAATTGAGCCTTGATCATCATTATTCATTATCCATTAATGCCTGTATCAGATATCAAAGTACTTGAGGCGGATATGCTAGACCTGCCCTTTGGCAACAGCTGTTTTGACGTGGTTATTGAGAAAGGAACCATGGTAAACATAAGTTGAGAGCATCTCCTCCTGTTTACATTAGATTACAATAGACTATTCTTGTTATTGAAGCTACATTTGCTTTTATTTTCTTAGTCTTTTTCTTATTGAGGTGAGCATGTAAACCATTTTGAACTTGAAGGATGTATTGTTCGTGGACAGTGGTGACCCATGGAATCCTCGGCCTACAACAGTATCGAAAGTACTGGCAATGCTTGAAGGTGTTCACAGGGTTCTGAAACCTGATGGTGTTTTTATTTCAATTTCTTTTGGTCAGGTAACAAGAGGAAAAAAACACATAGTTGTTTCTCCTACTGCTATTCTTTTTTTTTTTTTTTTGAGAAAGTAAAAGTATGTTGTATTGTATTGTATTGCTATATGAAAAGAGGGGGTTCCCTGTTGCTATTCTCTTACACTTTTTCTTGTAATTTGAATCTCCTGCAGCCACATTTCAGGCGGCCATTGTTTGAATCTCCAGAATTTACCTGGTCCATTGAGTGGAAGACTTTTGGCGATGGGTTTCACTATTTCTTCTATATTTTGAGGAAGGTTTGTATAAATAACATTGTTTCAGTATTTCTTTCTATGCTTATGTTGTATCTTTATTATACATCCAATCTTTATATGGCTGGAGCTTCTTGAACTCATTTCTTGATGATGAGCAATCATTCAATGTTTTGGGACACATATACTCATCTCTTGTGTTCACTCAGGGAAGGAGATTAGGAGATGCCAAAGGATCTGGACAGAGGTCTGACATACCATCTATTTATTTGCTTCAAGAGGAGTTAGAGGGTGAAGATTACATCTTTCGAACAGATGTTGATGAGTTGGATAATTGAAGTTGATTGTACTTTCTTTTTTGTTTTCTTTTAGTGTAATGTGTGGCCACATTGACCTTGCATGTAATGGATTCAATTTGCAATTTAGAGATCAGTAAAACAGGCAGAATATTATTTATGAAAAAAAAATTGAAGAGTGGCTGATATAAAAGCTGTGCTAAGTTCCTTTGTTTTTCAGTTAGGCAACAATTGTATTTTGAATAGGTGGAAAACAATCTTTTAATCGTAACAAAGGCTGAAATATTTCAGACTTGAGAGTAAACAACTTCTACGTCCTTTATGATAAAATAAATGGGGCTTTATGAAAAAAGGCAACTCCTTAAGGATTCCACTTAGACCTGTTGTTGAATTGCCTTGGCTCTTTCCAATTTGTTGCACTGTCTGCGAAGATTTTATTCTTGAAACTGGGATTGGCTATACCTTCCAATTTCCATAGTTTGTTCACAGTCGCTTAACATAGTTTGTTCACGTGCAGAGAATACCTTCCAATTTCCATAACCTTTTGCAAGTTGAAGGTTCAAAACAAGGTTTTTAAAATCGGACTGGACAGAGATCCGTTCGGGGACGGTCTGACCATCTGGTTTGAACGAATGGCTTGTCTTGACTTAAAAAAGAAATAAATAAATAACAGTAGGTCATTGACCAAATTAACGGTTTTTGAACAAAAAACAGTTTTAAAATGAAACAGGATCAATTACCTGACTGATTCCCAGTTTTTCTGGTCCAACTATCCGATCCAGCCTGTTTTGAAAACCATGGTTCAAGATGGGGTGATCATTTCTATCCCTGCAGTAGCCAATTCCATATAATTGGAAGTAGCAAATCTGCATGGAAGGGAAATGATAGAAAGACACAAATATGACAGCATATGCCACTAACAGAAGTCTCATATTATCAGTTTATCACTTCTACCATAAGACAGATTGACGATCAAACGAGTATATTTGGAATAAGGGTTTTTTTTCGTTCATCAGATTTCATTTCCATTTTTCCTAAGAAGATACATACATACAAAATACAAGGTTTTTCACTCTACAAATATACTCCTTAGGTTCAGTCTGAGAAGAGTATAAATATAAATATGTATAGTGTAAAACTTTATATATTATATTTTTAAATTTTATTTGTGCATTGTATATATTTGTATYTGTACTCTTTAGGCTCAATTCTGAAAGAATACGATACAAATATAAGGTTTATGAATACAAAAGAATGCAGAATGCAAGGTTTTGCAGTATATATATATATATATATATATTTTTTTTTTCATTCATATGGAGATGTTCCAAATGCATAGCTACAAGTGATGCGATTGGGTGTGAGGAATTTCGAATTCATGAAACTCTTATGTTTATATAATAATAATAATAATAATAATAATAATAATAATAATAATAATAATAATAATAATAATAATAAAGGTTCTTTACTTAGAAACCCCCTATAATTTACAACTGCTATACTTGATTGAACTCCCATCACCAACTGTTTGTAGGATAGGAATAGTCAGGTGACCTCTTAAAACAAGTGAAAGGGCATGAATTAGGGTTTTTTCATTCTAAAAATACTCCCAATACTTCTCACATTTTAGGAAACAAAACCCTCCCATATGCGGTCATGCCCTCTTACATTTTTCCACTTTGTAAAGCAGATGCAAACTATAAGGAGTACTTTAATCAATGTTTTAAAAATTGACCCAGAATCGGAATTGTTCTGGCTGCCGGTTTTTAAGTCGGTAATTTGACCATCCAGTTCGAATGAATGGCTCATTCTAACAAAAAAATAATTAAAATAAAAAATAACCAAAAATCATTAAATGGATCAAATGGACTGATTGTTCTACCGCCTGAGTCAATAGATCGTTAACCAATTCAATAGTTTTTTTATCAGGGACCAAATTAAGGATAAAACGGAATCAATTGCCTCAACAGTTTTCAGTCCAAATGGTCCGACCGCCCGGGTCAATGACGATTATAAAACATTGACTTTAATCATATGCAAACTAAAAGATATAGGTTTTAATAAAGGGTACATTTTAATAAATACGTAAAACTGCATGAATGACTAAGCAAATGCCCTAAGGCCCCTAATAATAATAATAATACTGTATACTACTGTACAATACTCCCCTGACGGTTAGTTAAAATACAAGGAGTATCTGTGTTATTTGAACGACATTCATTGTCCGTTGGGTGCCTTATCTTCTCACGGCTGCGAAAGGGAAAATGACAGCTATTTCAGTTTCCTCTCTCACGGCTGCCTTATCTTCTCTCTCGTTTTCTTCCCAGATTGCTCCCAAGTCTCAAAATCTATCATTCTGTCGGGAAAAATCCTTTCAAAACACCTACCTTGTCAATCCCCCTTCCCTGGTCATTGCCGCATCGGCTGCTACGGTTACTTCTCCGGTCGGTTTGGAAACCACAAACCTTGAAAAGTACATCAAATCCAGACTAACCGGTGGTTTCGCCGCACAGACAATCATTGGAACTGGTCGACGAAAATGTGCCATTGCTCGCGTCGTTCTCCAGGAAGGAACCGGGAAATTTTTCATCAACTACCGCGACGCCAAGGTACGACCTCTTCCTCGAAATTAGGGTTTCTTGACATCTTATTTGATTCAAGCCTCTCGACGTGTATCGTGATGCCAAGTCCAATGTTTGGACATCGGACTTATAATTGTAGTATTATCCGAAAATTAAGGTCGTGTGGCGGTGTCCTCTGTATCAATGTTATTTTTGTTTTTTTTTTTTTTTTTCTTTTTGTTCTTAAAGAGGCTAACGATTAGCAAGTTCTAATTGAATTTCTTGCTCCCACAAAATGAATTTCTGTGAAAATTAAAAGTCCAAGAAGAAGAGAAACTCAAAGAAGGCGATTTTTGTGTCAATCAAGCATGATTTTTGTGAAGTATTTGCAAAAAAATCTAAGCTGCAACTACACGTCAACGTGTAGATTTTACAATTCAATGTGGTATTAGGATACAGAATGACCAGATCAGTTGGCGACAGTAATGTACAACGTCAAAGAAGGAAAAAAAATGCATGTAACGGGTATCGGTGCAGGATTATGGTTACTGCCTTACTGGTTACTAGTGGTAGTGTGCAACTTGAACACAGGTCTTGTAATCATATGAGTGCGTATGTGCTCCTGAAAACTGATTACAAAGCCTAAGGCTTATCATGGCTTGAGTTTTGTGATAGATAAATGAACTAGAGTTTTGCGGGAGGATTGTCGAAGGTTAATGTGATTTTTTTTTTTTTTTTTTTCAATCAGAAGAAGGTTAATGTGATTATGGGAGAAATAGAAGCAGCAAGTCATAAAGTGGGGTTGACAAGGATAGAAAAAAAATAGTGCTCTAGGACCTGTATATTAATTTGGTTAAATTATCCCATGATTGATGTTAACTGGTAAAGCATTAAAATAGGAAATTAATTGACGGATAAGATATGCATTTGTTAATTAGTGATGCTAATGTATTAGCATTTTCCATCAAAATAACTATAAGTCTATTGTTGGTTGTTTGCTTTAATTTTCCATCTAGATACTTATTTAAATAAATCACTATTTCCAGAATCTTGAAATGCTGGACATCAGTACATAGCAATATCTTCCCTTTCATGATTACTCAGTCCTATAGCTATCTAATTTCTAGAGGAACTAGCAATTGGTAAACCCGTTCATTGTGAATCAGTTCACAAATCATTTCAGTTAAGTTTGGTATGTATGACAATTTACTGATTTATAAGTAAGTTTAAAAGAAAAATAATTCTAGAATTTTCTCTCACATTTGTTTTTGCACATTTATGGATAACTTGAATTTAAATGTAAACACCACTCCTCATTTGGGTTCTCTTACCATGAGGGTTAATGGAAGACTTCAATTTAAATTCAAATGCAACTCCCCATTTGGGTTCCCTTATTACGAAGGTTAAATTGAAGTCTGGAGACTTCAAAGTCTCCGAATCATGCTTAAATACAAGAAGTTGCATGTTTATTCAAGATGTCAAATAACTTCCTATTTTTCTTAGATTAAGCTCAAACAACTTTAATCATGTCCAGCATTTGCAATGGACAATCAAATGAAAATAAAATATTAGAAGCCTACTACTATTGAACTGGGTTCTGTAAAAACTGATGAATTGTGAACCACAAACCCAAATTGAAATCA
This sequence comes from Nelumbo nucifera, assembly GCF_000365185.1. The sequence continues at coordinate 255,671 of NW_010729251.1, forward strand.
CAAAACCAGGTAACTATGTGCAGTCCTGATTCGGCTTTATGCACTTAATGTCACTATATGTGACATTATATGATTTATGTTGGAAATTTGGTGTTGAATGAATTGAGGCAAATCTTATATCATCCAATTGTGAATGAGGCAGGTTTTAAACGGGTATTTGATGTTTTAAGGATCAATATTTGAACATCTTTTTGAATATACTTTTAGAATCAAATGCTTTGGCTGATGTGTTAGCCAAACAAGGGACAAATAGGGAAGAATTGTTTTGGGCTCAGCTGTGATTTTATGTAATTTATTACTAGCTTACTTGTGAGCTATTGGGAGAGGCTACAGCTCGCGCCTCTCCATGGGATGTTGTATGAAATTACAATTCTAAATCGGCTTCTGAATTAATAAAATTTCTTCTATTCATAAAAAAATGAATTCATCTTTCATGGTCTCTGGAATGAATATGCCATTTGATTATCAAATGTATTTGATGATTTGTTCCTTATAAGTTATTCTTGGGTTTCTGATGCTGTGCAGGAATATCTTCAGGGGAATCCCTTATGGCTACAATATGTCAAAGTCCCTTTGGTAACCTTAGGATATGAAAGCAGCTATGATGTGTTTGTTAAAGCTCATGGGGGTGGTCTCTCTGGTCAGGCTCAAGCAATTTCTCTTGGTATTGCTCGTGCTTTGCTAAAAGTGAGCGAGAACCATAGGGTGCCTCTTAGGAAAGAAGGTCTTCTGACCAGAGACTCAAGAGTTGTTGAGAGGAAGAAAGTTGGTCTCAAGAAGGCTCGCAAAGCCCCACAGTATTCAAAACGTTGAGGTTAGGACCTTGAATATTCAAGGCTATTTAAAATTTCCCTCCTACTTGTGTTTATTTCTTTTTTAGAAAATGTCCTACTTGTGTTTATTTGTCTTTGAAGGCATGTATCTTTAATCATAGGTTTTTATTGCTTTTGTAGTTTCAGAGTGAAACATGGCTCTCGATTCTTTCAATGTGTTCAACCTATAAAAAAATTTTCATGTTAAGATTCTATTCTAGAATTGCAGTACTTTCCATTTAATCTCGTAACATGCCTCACGTATGGGATTAATAACCAATGTGGGTGCATGGTAGATTGAGATATAATTATCATGTGCAATGGTTGTCAACTTTTCTCCTCTGTTGTCATTACCTTTTCGGTTAGACCTTGACACCTTGATTAAAAACCAGATAAAATTTATTATTAATTAATTTTTAAATAAAAATAATTTATTATTAATTAATGATTAAATAAAAGTATTATTTATTTTATTCATAGTTAGATATGAATATGTGGGATTTTTAAGTGGGACCCACCTGTTATTTTTTTCCTTGAAATTATTTAAGTTAAAAGAGTAAATTATTTAGATATGCACTTATTACAAAACATAGCTCATTCGGAAAAGAAAAGGAAATGCAATTTCATCTTGGTAAATGTTTAGCAGGTTGGCACATATGGTCCGTACCTGCCAAATGGCCATTAAGAATTTTGAATTCTTCAAAATAAAACTTTTCAAAACCCCATTTCCCCTTTAAAAGACAAACTAAAATGCCTTTGTTACAAAACATGATTCATTCGAATCTCTCTCTCTCCCTCTTTTCTACTCTATTCCCCTATCATTGCATTCTTGTGTTTCTACAATGTGAGCTCTCAAATAGGGGTGCAACTTGGGCTCAGGCCAAAGAAGTCAATTTTTTTTTTTTTTTCTTTTGGTCGGGCCCCCTAGGCCTAGCCCTTAAGGTAGCAGCTTGAATGCAGCTTGACCCCAGCTCAACTATACACATTCATATACATATATATATATATATATATATATATATATATGTAAACTTTGCATACACATTACATATACATGTATAATTTTAGAGTGGGTTCATTGACCAACTTGAGCCCAGCCCGGGCCCGAGCCCAACCCAAGTGCATCAAATTATAATACAGGCTGGGCATGGGTTGGGAAGATCAATCTTGACCTCAGGTTCTATGCTCGTCAATGATACATGAAAACCCGAGGCCCAATCCGACATCCTATCCAATTATCTTGGATTCAGATGGTGTATATATGTAATCAGATCGGATTTGGATGTTATAATCTACATTTGATTAATAATCAGATTGTATTTGGATTTGACCCCATCCAATCCAATTATAATATAATATTTATTAATTTTAATATATAAGTTTTATATAATTATATTAAAATAAAAAATATATTCTATATATTATATTATATGTGAATTTATATATAATAAATTTAGTGTGTTATATTTATATTACTCTATTATATATAAAGGTTAAAAAATAAATATTTTTTTTTTGCTATTCTAGTATTTTAGAAAATTTATAGCAGAGTCGGATTAAATTTGAATCCGATCCGAGTTTGTTAGGATTTGAATTTGAATCCAAGTTTTTAAATCCAATTAGATTTCAGATCAGATTCAGATGTATGCTATCAGTAATTGGATCAGATGTGGATTTTGCTGCATCTATTCCAAGTTCGATCCAATTACAGCCTCATCAAGTTCATGCCTTAAGCCCAAATTTTATGGTCAGGCCTGGGTTAACCATAAACCTGGCCCAACCCGCCCAACTTGCACCCTTATCTCAAACCAGGTATTCTTTCTATCTTAGTACGAATTTACTGATTTAGCAAAATAGAAGATAATTACTTGATTTTTATTATGGGATGACTTTCATATTATCAATTGCATATTGATTACTTCATAACATTGGTCTTGAAGTCTTGAATGTCCAAATTGCCAACCAAGTGGGCAATTACAAATATGGATCTAAGATTTTGGCCAAGCCCATTTGGTATTAGTAATTTATATTCTCATTTTAATTTCTTTTTGTAACATAATGGTTTGTTTTTATCATATGAAGTGATGGTTATTGTCTATTCACATTAGCCTTGAATGCCTCATTTTCTAACTTCTCTTTACATTACATTTGGCAACAAGAGACTATATTTGCCAATTTAATAAAACTTTACCAAGTTGGAACTATGTGACCAAGGTTCAAAGTATCGATACGATACGAGTTTCGGTCGTATMGTATTAGTACTTAGAAACGACCGATACATATTTTTTTTTTAATTTTTTCTTTTCAAAGTTTAGTTTTTTGGGAAGCTTATAAGATATTTTTTATTATTGAAAAATTTTGGGGGTCCGAAACACTTGCAAACAGGCGTTTCGGAAAAGATACGATACGATACACCCCGTATCGGGCGTATCGTATCGATACTTTGAACCATGTATATGACTAATTAGAAGTGCAGAAACATGTGGTAGTCACAACAAATATTTATTTTTGTTTAATAATAAATAAAAATATATATTAGACATAATTGTGTTAGTTACTTGATTGCTCTCCCATAATGATCATATATGAATTCAATATTATACTAGTAACAATTTACTAAGATGAATTCAAGATGTTGGCTAAATTCATTGGGAAGGATATGATCATCATCATTTGGATAGTACGTTTCATAACAATATTGATTATTGTGTGTTCACTTCTCCTCAATGGCCATTTGGCAATAAAGGGCCATATCAACCAATTTGGTAAAAATTTATGAGAATGGAATTAACATGTTAATTTTAAATCTAAAAACATACAAAAGCTATTATAGATATATAATATGGTTTGATAATGGAAAAAAGGTATTGTAGGTATAGTAGTATTATATTTTGGTTATCCTCCTATAATAATTGCTAGCTTGGTAAAATTTTGTCAAGATGAGTCTAGGGTATTGGCTAAGTTCATTGGGAAAAATATAACCATCCTCATTTTGATAATATGTTTCATTGCAATCAACTCAAGCACAGTGGCATAATAGCATTGGTTATTGTATGCATCATCTCTTTAATGGCCATTTGGAAAATATGAACTTATATGTGTCAACTTAGTAAAATTTTACAAAGATGGGATTAAAGGATTAATTTCAAATTTGAAAACATGCATAAACTATCAAAAATGTATAGTATTGTTTTATCACAATTAACTTAAGGACAATGATGTAATAGTATTAGTTATTGTGTATACACTATCTCTTTAAAAGTCATTTGGCATATATGGGCTATATGTGCCAACTTGATAAATATTTATTAGGATGAAATTGCATTTTCTTCAAACGTTTTTTCTTTGAATGAGTCATGTTTTATAATAAGGGCATTTTATTCTGTCTTTTCAAAGAAAAATGAGATTCTGACATTGAAACAATGTTGGCTTGACTCTAAATCAGTCAAGACAACAATTCCTATGTGGGGTGGAAATCTATTCTACTTTTCAAAAAGTGGAGTTATATATGTTATGGATTTTGTTAGAATTCTGAATTGGGGCTATCCTTACTTTTCCCTTTTATAAATAATTCTTTTAACTTGTGCTGCATCAAGGATATTATTTTATTATTTGTTTAATAGAATCGTCAATGGTATATTTAAAGTTGTCCGTTTTAGGTCATTTCACCATAATTTGAGGGCAAAAATGGTCTTTTTGAAACTTTAGGTTCAAAATGGCCTCCTTACAAGGTTCAAGGGTCATCATAGCCATGAATCCCTTTCCTCATTCGTTTTCTTATTTTTTGGGGACAAATTTCTTATGTTCTCATGAATCACGATCCTGCATTCTCATGATTCAAGATTGTTTATATTAATTAATTATGTGGCGTAATGCGAGTGGTTAACAGCCTTCGTAACGGAGTGGGGTAATGGAAGAGTGGGGAAAGAAAAGGAGAGGGGAGAAAGAAAGAAAAGAAATTGGAAAAAGGAGAGGCATGCTGCATTGGTTTATAAATATAACGCAAGTAATAGATAAGACATAAGAGAACCGCACACATCAACCAAGGTAACGGATTGATTAGCTTAACATATAAAGTATATATAAGAGGACCCAATGCATCAACCAAGATAAGAGATTGATTGATTGCTTTGGAAATTGGGATTGACATCTGATGATGCATGATTTGGTCCCTCCTCGTTGGAGGGAAGCTCGGATGTTGGGCTAGCTATGTGGTTGGGTTGAACCGGAAGGCAATAATATCACAGTGTTTTTGGATGTTTTATCCAGTGTGGACATTTTGATGTTTAAGTTAGCGATGGAGATTTAGAGAAAACTGATAGCTTGAAAGTATGAGGATGCAAGAGGTAAATCACATATACCTTGTGAGGTTGGAGGCGAGACCTTTATATAGGTTAATTGTCGTGTGCCTCACGATGCATGTACAAGATCACTGGCTCATCTAACCCGGAGTTAGCTTTGCATCCGATGCTGAACTCCGAGTAAACTGATAAGGCTTATCTAGGTCTGTCTGAATCAAGCGAGGTGAAGATAAGATCCATTGACGTACGCCATGATCCTGAGAAGATTGGAGACAACTAGCTTGCTTCTAGGAGGCTACGTGGCACCACGGCAAGTCGATGGATGTACCGAGTTGTTCGGGCCTCGGTCTAGCTGTGTGACCTAAGGTGACCAAGGTGATTAGGATGGTTGAGGTCTCCGAGGTTGCTGAAGTGTTGCCATATCATTCCATCGCACCACATGTCATCATATCATTGGACGAGCCAAATTATCCCTCATCACTTGCACCCCACTCCCAAGCCCGACATAGTCAACTTGAGGCAAGTCTCAACGAGCTAGATGGATTTAGCACGGTTTTCAATTCAACCATAGTCCAACCAATGGTTCATACCTTATCAACTCGACTAGCTCGACCTTAAGGGGCAAGGTCACGTCTTGGGCACGCACGGAGGTCATGCAAACATTAAGCTCTACGAATGTCAAAAACACGCTCAATTGATTTTTGCCTAGGAATACGAACAACACACCCCTAGGAGTCATAGGATTCGCTCGATCTAGTTCCTCCGTGATCGGTTAAGGTGGTTATAAATAGGGCACTTAGGGACCCATTTGAAGGGATGAGAGATCCATCATATGGATAGCCGAACCCTACAGGAAGGCAGGGCGAAATTTCAAAAATTTCTCTCTCTCCCATGTGGGAATCACATTCCCTGTTTTAGAAAATTTGCATTTTTCAAGGATCAATCTTGAACCAAGAACCGAACCAGATCTGAAACCAAAAGGTAGGAGAGGGAGATACTTGATACGGAGAAATAATAACTCCCAATGAAGGTGTTCACGCCCAAAGATATCTCCAAAGACTGCTCCCACTGAAGATGACACAGTGTAAGGTGGAGCAGAATCAGCAGGTGGTTCTTCACAAGAACCGAATCCTTCAGCAATAATTCGATGGAGGGTATGTGAGCATGACTTCATATTAGTTTTTCTCCAAAAACTGATATCAAGAACACTTCTTGATTGCTCCTACTGGTGGAGAACGAACTGGCAATGGAGGCAGCAGGAGGAGAAGACGAGCAGAAGATGGCGCAGTCTTACTGTTGCTCTCTTTCTCTCTTGTATCTGAGATCAGATTGAGTGAATGGAGGTTCACCCTCCTCCTCCTTTTATAACCTTAAAGGGAGCAGCTCCAAATCTCATTAGGAGTTTCCTATCAAATCCTTATTTGAATCTGTACTCTCTTTAAGAGATAAGAATAAACCCTTATCTTATCTGCAGATTAGGATCAGCCCTCCTAATCAAAATCATTATTTGGATCTAGACTCTGAGTGGATAGGGATAACTCCCTATCCTATCTGCTGATCTAAATCCCAGAACCGCCCCTCTTTAATTAATCAAACTAAACCTGTTCAATTTGGGCTTTAGGCCCATTAAGTTCATGTGCTCACTAACCTTCCAAACTGCTGCCCAGTTGGATTTCCTTGTATGGCATGGGACCCAAACATTGATCTACACATCAGCCACATGGGTTTAGCCCAGTCTCTGTTACAAGGCCTAGCCAAATTCACTGTAAGACATAGTGAACCCCTAAGCCCATCGCCATGGGCTCTTAATGGGCCCAACACTTACACTAAGTGGTCCCTGGGTCAAGCCACCTTATAAAAACCCAAGGACTGTGGGCAGATGCAAGATTAGCCCATCAGGCATTACCCTCAATGATCTTACACTTAACCTCTCAGCCAATAATGATCAAACATTGCCCGACAAGAGATGACATCTCCCTCGACTG
>NW_010729251.1:282627-302683 GCF_000365185.1 Nelumbo nucifera
TGATATGAATTCTTGCTTGAACCCGAGTGGAAGTGCCTAGGGACCGCACCCCACGATGTGCTGCTTGTCGAGATGACCGCTTCAACTGGCTCTGTGTGCTTTCGCTTTGATACCAATTGTAACGGGGCTAGTTCTGCAGCGGAAGAAACCCGTGCGGCGTCCAGGCCAAGGCAAGCCAGGACAAGCCTAATGTGTGCTTAGGGCTAGGAGTTTCCCGATGAGATGGCTCCACCAAGGTCAGTAGCACTAGATCATGACCTCAAGTCACATGGCCGGGGCTCTCGGCTGGCTCTTGCCGGTCCATGGGAGGCGCCTCTTACGTGCTAAAGGGGGAAGGCCATGATGTGAGGCGACTTGGCGCCGATGTGAAGGGTCTCATGTATGCCAATAATGTAGGCACATGAGTGTTGATGATGATAGGCAACCGCTTGGGTCAGAACACACCCATGCGCTATGGACAATGGGATAGCTCATTCAGCTTAGGCAAGGGGCTAGTGTGGTGAAGGGTCATGCTTGAGACAGGCCCGCATGCCAAGCCTCCCTTGAGTGTTAGTGGCGAAGTGTCGGTCCATGCACTGTCCCCATGAGCATGTGTGCGCCCATGAGGAACCCTGGTAGCCATGGTAGCCATTAACCAGGGCCGCCCCGCAAGGGATGTTGGTCTAGGAGTGCCAGGGTTAAGCCCCCAAGGAGGTCGACCACCCCTCCTCAAAGAGTATGTTAAGCTTTTGGTGGTCTGCTTGAAAATAACATCACTTTTCCCAAAAATCTTACAGGTGAAAATGACGATGGTGTCCCTTAATATAAGCCCGCCAAGCGTAGGCAAGGCTAAGCCTGTGTTAAACCGTGACAGGCTACCCCACTCAATCCATTGTCATCCTCGACAATGGCTCTTCTTGTGAATGGGCGTACGTGTCCCGTGCCATCCACTTTTGTGCCAGTTCCTGGGCTCACCTGGCCAACCCGGGTCTTGCCTATATTGGTGTCCATTTATGGGGACGGAACCATTTCACCATGCCGGTCTACTTGGACTTCACCCCTTGTGTTGAGGTTACTCAAACCGCGCAATGGCTATGCCATTGAAATGTGTGAGAAAGGCCCTCGAAGAAATTGGATGCGTTGCTTCGCGAAGGTCCGCCCCATGTATCTCTTTACCTCAAGGCTCGACCGTCTTCGTGGTAGCTTTTCGGTGGTGCTATCGAACACGATGTGATGGGTCTACTCCTACTGTTGATGTGTGTCCTAGGTGTACCTTTTCACCATGCTAGCCTGCAAACTTCACCTCGTTGTGTTCGGGTTACTCAAACCTAGTCATGGCTTATGCTCTTTTGGCCCTCGAAACTACACTTCACTTCGCCGATTCGAGCTACATCTTCGCTCCGAGGGGGCCCCAATATGTGATGCCTCAAGGAGATCTGACCAAGTAGTGCACGAGCATGGCAACTTTTTCCCATGATATCTTCTTGACTGTTATTCAAAAGGTCCAATATAATGAATGTAATTGGACCTTTTGAGGCAACTATAGGTATTGGGAGGTAATTCTGATTTATGTATTATTTATTTATTATTTATATTTTATATTTATAAATTAATATTATTTTATTATATTATTATATTTTATTATAATTATTATTTATTTATTTATTAATATATATAATATATTATATTATTTTTAATAATTATAACCCAATGTGAGTTTTTCTATTTTGACTTGCTCCCCCGTCGTGATCGAATGAGAATGGATAAGAGGCTCGTGGGATTGACGTGACGGGGTAGGGATGGCTATATTTCTGGGAGCGAACTCCAATTTTGGTTTAATATTACATCCCAATAGGGGACGACCATACTTGTTCAATTTATCTCTCTCAACTTGGATACCATGAGGTGGGCCTTGGAAAGTTTTAGAATAAGCAGGAGGGAGTTGTTGCTGYGTTTGCCCCCGCATGAGCATAGCAACCAATGCGTTTGCCCCTACAAGGGTGCTGTTTTGGGGTCATTGGAATGGGGACACGAATGAATGGCCTCTTTCCAAGCTTGATATGAATTCTTGCTTGAACCCGAGTGGAAGTGCCTAGGGACCGCACCCCACGATGTGCTGCTTGTCGAGATGACCGCTTCAACTGGCTCTGTGTGCTTTCGCTTTGATACCAATTGTAACGGGGCTAGTTCTGCAGCGGAAGAAACCCGTGCGGCGTCCAGGCCAAGGCAAGCCAGGACAAGCCTAATGTGTGCTTAGGGCTAGGAGTTTCCCGATGAGATGGCTCCACCAAGGTCAGTAGCACTAGATCATGACCTCAAGTCACATGGCCGGGGCTCTCGGCTGGCTCTTGCCGGTCCATGGGAGGCGCCTCTTACGTGCTAAAGGGGGAAGGCCATGATGTGAGGCGACTTGGCGCCGATGTGAAGGGTCTCATGTATGCCAATAATGTAGGCACATGAGTGTTGATGATGATAGGCAACCGCTTGGGTCAGAACACACCCATGCGCTATGGACAATGGGATAGCTCATTCAGCTTAGGCAAGGGGCTAGTGTGGTGAAGGGTCATGCTTGAGACAGGCCCGCATGCCAAGCCTCCCTTGAGTGTTAGTGGCGAAGTGTCGGTCCATGCACTGTCCCCATGAGCATGTGTGCGCCCATGAGGAACCCTGGTAGCCATGGTAGCCATTAACCAGGGCCGCCCCGCAAGGGATGTTGGTCTAGGAGTGCCAGGGTTAAGCCCCCAAGGAGGTCGACCACCCCTCCTCAAAGAGTATGTTAAGCTTTTGGTGGTCTGCTTGAAAATAACATCACTTTTCCCAAAAATCTTACAGGTGAAAATGACGATGGTGTCCCTTAATATAAGCCCGCCAAGCGTAGGCAAGGCTAAGCCTATGTCAGACCGTAACACTTAGGTGTCCTCCACAGAGATCCTCGTAAATCTCGTGTAGCACCTGGCTTTCCTCTGAAGGAYGCAAGCAGCACAGGTAGGGGAGCGTAAAAGACCTCTTGTACAGTTGCTTGCCAGTGATGACGTAGCGAGTTGACTGACACTCTACCCTCCAAGCTGCATTGGGGTTTGCTAAGGGGGTCCTGTGGTGCAAATAATCGACGAGCAGATCTATCCAGCTCGGTTCTGCTTCCAGAACAGATGCGACTTCTTCCACCACCTTCTTTATGCTAGGTCATGGTAAGTCTTCGACGTAGATTGTTATCTTGTGACATCGGTTGCACTCACCAGCTTTGAAAGTGCGTTGGCCTTTACATTCTCAGTCCTCGGTATTTGTTGAATATACCAGGAGTGGAACTCGGGCTGGAGCTCTCTCACCTTGGCCAAATAGGTCGTCGACATGGCGGGCTCCCAGGCCTCGTACTACTCATTCACCTGGTTTACGACCAGATGAGAGTCGTTGCATACCACAGCATGCTTAGGACCGACCTCCTTTGCCAAAGTCAACCTGGCCATGAGTGCCTCATACTTCGCTTCATTGTTTGACGCTTCGAATGCAAACTGGAGGGCGTACTCCAGCTTCACATCGCTAGGCCCGTAAAGTATCAGCTCAACTCTGCCTCCACACTGGTTAGACAAGCCATCGACGTGGAGGATCCAGGGCTCCTCATTCCAAGCCGGGACCTCCCTGGATGGGATGGGCGTCATGCTAGTTGACACTTTCGACGTGCTAATTAGCTCAGGCACCCCAAGGGTCAGCGTGCTGAACGTACATTCGATGACAATGTCTACCAAGATCTGCACCTTGATTGCTGGGCGCGTCTCAAACCAGATGTCATACTCGTTCAACTTAATTGCCCACTTTGTCAACCTTCTCGAGACCTCGGGCTTCTAAAAAACATGCCCCAGAGGTCGATCAGTTAGGATTACGACAGTATGGGCTTGGAAGTTGGGGCACAACTTCCGGGATGCCAAGACTAAGGTAAAGGCTAGCTTCTCTATGTCGGGGTACTTGGTCTCAACAACTCGTGCCCCGAGGTCACATCTACCAGGCGGTCTATTCTGGGGAGTGAGAAAYTGTCCTTTGGGCAGGCTCTATTGAGGTTGGTGTACTCGATGCACATGCACCACTTGTCGTTTGCTTTTCTTTACGAGCATTGAGTTGGCCACCCAACTCAAATACTAGACCTTTCTAACAAAGTCTGTTGCGAGAAGCTTCCCGATCTCCTCATCTACTATCCTCCACCTCTCTAAGGGCAAGGTTCTTTTTCCTTTGTCTAACTTATCTAACTAAAGGGTCCACATTAAGTCTATGAGTAATTATAGATGGGTCTATGCGGGCATTTTTGCTGCTGACCATGCAAAAACATCTAAATTTTTAAGTAAAAAAATTACTAGTTGCAACCGAAGTGGTTTTGCTAGGTGAGCTCCGATCTGGACCGTCTTCTCAGGCTCAGTGTTTGAGACCTGGACCAAGACAGCATCATCCATTGGGCGAGCTCGCTCGTTAGTGTTCTCGGGGGGTGGCTTTAACTCGACGTTGTCTGCTAGTTTTCCCTTGCCCTTCAATTTCGAGACGTAGCACTTGTGCGACTCCACCAGGTTGACACCACCACCCATAGTTCATGCAGGATGGCTGACATAGTATGGCATTATAGGGGGACAGGGTCGCGACCACCAGGAAGTTGTGCTCAAAGCAAACTTAGATAGGCTCTGAGTTTGCTGTAACTGGCACCTTCATTCGACCTAGGGGCCTTACCACAACTACACTGAAGTCGATGACTGGGACGTCGGCAGGCTGCAAGTCTTTCCTCTCCAGCTGCATCTTCTCAAAAGCATCTAAGAAAAGCATGTCGACCGAGCTTTCGAAGTTGACCAAAATCCACTTTACCTCAAAGTCGTTGATTACTATCTTGACAATGAGAAAGTTGTCGTGCGGATACTAGATCCCACGAGCCTCATCCTTAGTGAAGTATATGGCTTCCTCCACTCAAGGACGCTCCAGCGGATTCTCGTCCTCGTGCTCAAGCTCCCGGACCGAGTTCCTCCTTGTTGCACTAGTACAACCTACCATGATCGAGCCTCCGGTGATAATGTTGATCACCCCGCGAATAGGCCACTTCGGTGGTGGTGGATCCCAAGGTGGTTGATCCCTATCCTGGTTCATGCTTGATTCTGGCACTTCTCTTGGCTGGTCCGCAGGTCAGTTTCGGTTGTCGCACTTGATGAATTGCTTCAGGTAGCTGCAACGGATCAATTCCTCGATCTCATCTTTTAGGTTTCTGCAATTCTTTGTATCGTGGCCTATGTCACGATGGAAGTGACAATACTTGTTTGGGTTACAGTTGGCGAGGTCGCCTCTCATCCTGGGTGGCCATCTCACGTACTCGGTCGTCTTTATTTGCATCAAAATTTCTCCCATCTTTGCATTTAGGGCAATGTAGCTCCAGTTCTGGACTGGAGGAGTTCTAGAACGCCAGCCTGATCTGGAAATCCGATGGGGGGACCTGCTTCTTCTTCTTGGTGACCTGCTTCGCTTGCTGCGGGGTGACCAACTACTATTCGGCGACTTGCTTTTATGTCGTTGCTTGTTGCTCCCCCTTCTTCTTCAGCTCACTTCCTCTTACCAGTTAGCTCTAACCGAGATCCTAGCGCCCCATTCGCCTTTGTAAACTTTTCGGCTTGGTGGAGGAACTCCTCCATAGTGGATGAAGGGTTCAACTCTACTTCCCAGCGTAAGTCAAGGTGGCGGACACCATTGACTGCTATAGTGAGTTGGACTGTTGGGTCAAGGTTTGGAATTTGGAGGCACTCCAAGTTAAACCTTTTAATGTAGTCTCGGAATGTCTCATTTGGTCATTAGACGACATTTAATGGGCATGTCGCTGATTTGGGGCACCTCTTGCTAGTAGTGAAGTGCATTGTGAAGAGATCTGCAAACTGGTTCCAACTCTTTATCAAGCCCGTAGCCAATCCCGAGTACCACATCTGAGTTGTGCCTCGAAAAGTCATCGGGAAAGCCATGCAGAGGCTCACATCATTTGCCCCATGAAGCTGCATGAGGGCCTAGAAGCTGTCAATGTGGTCGACGGGTATGTTGTGTTGTCGTATGACTCTAGGCTTGGGGCTTTAAAATCCTTAGGTCGTGTGGCCGTAAGGATCTCGAGTGCTAGTGGAGATGTAAGGGTCACTTGAGATGCTGCTGGTTGTTCTACGACCTGGATTACCTCTCCTTTTCTGTCTGCCTCCTCGTTGTTGGTGGGAGCAAGGTGGCTTCTCCCAGTGTGGTGGCGTGCACATCGGCAACGCCTTCTCCTCGACACCTCGATTGTGTTGTTGCCTTCGATTCCGATAGGTGTCGTGGCTCTAATGTGTTCTTCAACCAGGACCTGATTCCAATCATCAGTGCAACAAGGTGGATTTGGTACCTGGTCCTGGTTTCTGTTGCCGGGCTATTGAACGTTGGGCTGCTGGTTCTACTGTTGTTGTTGGGGTTTCTGTTGTTGCGACTGCTACTACATCAGGGCGACAAGCCTTTCCTCCTGTGTTCGCATCTAGAGGTTCATACCACGGACTTACTACACCAATTCATGGAACTAGCGCACATCGATCCCAATGGGAACCACTGATGGCTCAACCAGAGGGAGAGGCACATTCACCTGGTGCAGAGGGAAGGCTGGGTTTGGCATTGCTGCCACGCCAGGCAAAGTCAAAGGCACTGTGAACTGCCCAATGGTTACAGAGGGGACTTCACGATGTACTCCGGGCTGCTCTTGCCYCCTATGACCTAGTTGTTGTTGTTATTGTTGTTGGCGAGTTGGTTGTTGCTTGAGGAAGTCATTGGAACAGTAAAAGTAGCAAGGAAGTGATAATTACGGCTTTTTGTTGTGTTCCCATAGGCAGCGCCAATTGATGATTCGCGATCTGATTGCTTCCTGTTAGAAGGCAGCTCGAACGTCGGATGCTTTACCCGGTGTGGTCTCTCTAATGCTTAAGTTAGTGATGGAGATTTAGAGAGAGATGATAGCTTGAAAGTATGAGGATGCAAGAGCTAAATCGCACGTACCTTGTGACGTCGGAGGCAAGGCCTTTATATAAGCAAGCTGTCGTGGGCCTCACGATGTGTGTTCGAGATCACTGGCCCGTCAAACCTAGAGTTAGCTTTGCACCCGATGATGGACTCTGAGTAAGCTGATAAGGCTTATTCAGGTCCGTCCGAATAGGGTGGGTGAAGATAAGATTCGTTAACGTACACCATGATCCCGAAGAGATCGGAGATAGCTAACTTTCTTCTAGAAGGAGGCTACGTGGCACCTCGACAAGTCGGAGGATGTAGCTAGGGGTGTAAACAAATCAAATTCGATTCGAATCAGGCAATATCCGAATTCGAATCCGATTAAAAAATCTGATATCCGAATTTGATTCGATATCTGACGGATATCGAAAATTAATATCCGAATTTGAATCTGATTAAATATTCGATTACATTCGAATTTGATTAATTAATTATTTTAGATAATTAATAAATATATAAAATAAATATTTTATTGATATAAATTATATAAATATATAAATTATTTATATAACTTAATTGTTGTATATATAGACTATATAAAATATTTTATATATTATAGATAAGAATTAAATAATCGGTCAAATTCGGATGTTTATCGAATCCAATCAGGTCATATCCGAATTCGAATTCAATTAACTATTCGATATGAATAGGATATCCGAATTCGATCGATTAGATATTTGAATTATATGCATTCGATTTGATTATGTCGGATATTGAATTCAAAATCTGATTTTCAAATACCGTTGACACCCTTAGATGTAGTGAGCTATTCGAGCCTCGGTCTAGCTGGATGACCCAAGGTTCCCAAGGTGACTAGGACCGTTAAGGTGTTCAAGGTTGCTAAAGTATTGCCATATCATTTTGTTGCACCACGTGTCATAATATCATTGTGTCAAATTATCCCTCATCAACGCCCAATGACCTAATTAGTGTTTTGAAACACATTTTGATTTTGTCAAATGCTATATCAATTGAGATTGAGCTCTTCTTTTCTTCTTCCCTTCCTTATATATAGTTGTACGACCATACGACACCGTCTTGACTCGTATGAAATGAAAAATTGATGAAACCGCATACCGGACAATGGACCCCACCAAAGATATGCGAGAATAGACCTGGCAATTGGGTTGCGTGGGTCGGGTCTTCGGGCTTATTTCCAATTTGGTTGAATTGTCAAATGTTAGACCCTAATCGTAAATGTTCGATTTAGGGACTCATGGGTCAATTCCGATTATTTCGAAATGTAGTTAATATTTAAAAAATAAAGAAAAAATATATAAAAATTGCCAAAATTAAAGGAATTAACTTTAAAGTTTTAAATATAAAATAAAAAATAAACTTAAACATTTAATAATTCAAAGAATAAACAATAAAGACTAAATAATAAAAATTAAAGAATGAAAACTTCTAACAATACATATATAATCCCAATTAGACATAACAATCGAATTAACAGGTTGTAATTCTAATAGCTAAATATAATACCCTAACCCTATTTTTTGGATTGGGTTCACGGGCCCAAGAATTGTATTATTTAAATTTTGAGAAGATACTCAAAACCAAAACGTCCTAACTCTTAGGTGGGTTGTTAGCCTAATACCTAACCCCATTTTGAATTTATTATAATTATTTATTAATTACTGTTGATAATTATAATTTAGGATAAATTACAAAGACCCCCTGTACTATGGGGTCTTTAACAAAAACTCCCTGTACTTTGTTTTGGACAAAGACCCCTTCTGTTAGCCTTCTGTCCAAAAAAATTATTACAATATTTTTTAATTCTCATACTATCCTTATAATTAACTATTCGAACAATAAAAATACTGTTAATTCTCCAACCTTAGAATTCACTAACAGCAGCGGTGGTACTGGTGGATGTATACAAGATAAGTAATAACATTAAAAAATATGTAACTCAGACATCAACAAAACGCACATAAAATGATTTTTCATCAAACATATAAAGTAACAGACGTTATGCAATCAAGGGCTCTGACGTAGTGGGATCTCTGAAATTTTACGACCCCTGAAAGATTCTTGTATAAGAAAAACCCATCTCAAAGCCATGGACGGGTGAGCAAAAACCGTAAATCAAGGGGTCTTTTATTTTGTAAGAAACTGTAAATAAACTTGAACCCTCCCAAACCAATAAAAAACTGAAGAATAAAAGAAAGAAAGGTAAAAATACGAAAAAAAATACACGAGAAATTCGATACGGAAAATAACAAAGAAAATATGAAAAAAAAAATAGAAGATTAGATCCAGAAAGTAAAACAGAGTGGCAAATCCAAGCAAAACAAAGCACAAGGAACCATAGGTGCAATGCAAACGATGGAAGCTTTAGAACTCCAACGACAAATCCATACAAAACTGTGAAGAAGAAGAAGACCCTTAAACAAAATAATAAATTCATATTACAAAAGAAACACATATAGACAGAGAACAAGGATACGCTTCTCGGGCTGTGTTTTCGCAGCCATAGGATCACACCAGAAATCCCCAATGAAGAATCCTTGATTTTTTCCCTCCAGTTCGAAAGACAGCTGAGACAGATCTACGAGACCTCCCCGAAATCCGCTCTTAGAGGTCAAAAACCGCCTCCAAAACAACCTAATCTGGAACAGAACCAAGATCTTCCTATGCGAATAGATCGGCCGAGAACCCGCTTCAAATCCGGAACCAAGATCCTCCTATGCGAATAGATTGCCCTTTTAATTTGTGCATTGAATCATCTCGGATGTATAGAAGGATTGTCGAAACCCCTTGGTTCAACTGGAACCCGAAACTGGTCGCGAGTGTCATTGCTTATCTGGATGAGCACGGACAGCCTGAAGAAGCCGAAGCCCTGATTTTCGAATCCGTCCAGAAACTAAGGTTTCAGGAGTGAGATGTCGCTCTCTTCTAATTCCTAATCTAAACGGAGATCAAGGATTAAAACAAAGTACAAGGGATTACGGAAGGTGAGGGGAAGATGAAAGACTGTTTTTCTTGTTCGAATAGTTATTATAAGGGTAGTATGGAGATTAAAAAATATTGTAACGACTTTTTTGAATGAAAGGTCAAGGGAAGGGGTTTTGGGGGTCTTTTTAATTTATTATAATTGTCCTAACTCTTAAGCCGACCTGTTTAATATGAACAATCAATCATGAAGTAGCGATACATTAATCAATATGCTCTCTTTTTTATGCAATACATTTTTCTTTTTATTTTTTCTTGAAAAAAAATCATTTTAACGACAATTTACGAGAAACTACTGAAAAATGAAAGTCAAACAAAGCCAATTTCTTACAACTGAAACTTTTCCACCCTATTTCTCTCAAAGAAAACAACTTTTCCACCTATAGGTTACGAACTCACGATGAGGGCGAGGGCTTTGGGTTGGAAGAAGAAAGACTATAAAATGGTCACGTCGTCGCTAGTATTAATGGCGCGAATTCTTCACCGTTAAATGAGACGTTCTCTTTTTATTAGGGGAAAAAGGTGTTTAGTGACTTAGTGACTACGGAGGACTACGGACTTCGTCTTCTCACTGTCATGCCTCGGCAGTCAATTTTCCCCTCCCCCTTTTTTCCTCTTACATAGTTTGTCTAATTATATATCCTATAATCACACAACAATCAATGAGTGTCTATCACTCTTGCTTTTCCCTCTTTTTTCGAAGAAGGGTAAACTACGCAGTTCGCCTTTGCTTGCCCACCAAACCTTCTTTCTTCCTCGCCAAATATCCTGCCGGAATCCGACACTTTCATTGACGGAAAATTCTTTCTCAGTCATCTGTTCGTTGGGGTCAATCGACTTGCTTGTAGCCTTATATTATTCTTTAGTACACTATACACATCTATGTATCAATCTTTATGGAAGATTACATAAGCAGCTAAGATGAAGACTATTAGGGTAAGAGGTATTCTTGGATTTTTATTTCTGGAGTAGTCATCTTATCGAATTATCATGGCTCTCTCTCTCTCTCTCTCTCTCTCTCTCTCAAGTTCTACTGAGTAGGAGATGCGTTCTAATTGAAAAAAATAAAAAATAAAAAAAAGGCCAGTGCTTGCTATGAATTCGATTTCATGCGGACAATAAATTAAAATTGTTATTTTTTTTATGATTTTGCGGAGATTAACAATGGTGTATTTAAGAATTTCTAACTGAAGTAGTGCCAAATTTTGGTTGTTATATCATCAAACAAATTTTCCTTTAAGTGAAAGATCATAAAAAGAACTGAACGAAAGTCAACCATCATTAATTGTTTGATGGGTTCTTTCAATTGCCATAGACATTTTATCATTTCATCAATAGGCATTTTGTTTGTCCCCCAGTTGTAACTCAAAGATGAAGGGTCATACTCAGATAAACCCGCATTTCCATGAAGGTTTTCCATTGCACCAAGTAATGGCCCCGCCCGTACCTAGAAAAACTTGGGTAGGAAGTAGAAATACTTAATGATCAGAACTGTGGTAGTTCCAGCCATAAGCTATGAAAAGCTTCACCTTTTTTTTTAGTCTGTATCCATAAACTAGGAGACGAGATGGTGGGGTCCCAATATCAAATTGTAGGATGTAATGTAGAAGTAGAACGCTTGCATTTCCAATTTCCATATGTTGTTCAGTTGTTGTGAAAAGAAATGAAGACTACATGCTAGCAGTGTATCTCTCGGATCTTAAAAACAAAGAAGAAAATGCAAATAGCAGTGTATCTCTCGGATCTTAACCCAGGGGAAAGCAGAAGCGAGGCGGTTGTTTTCAACAAGAAAAGCATAGGTACTCTAGTTTCCTCCACCCACGGTAAGATCTCCCGTCGCTCGGGAACTCGGGTAAGACTCCCCCGCTCTTTCTAGCATTGCCATTGCGATCCTGGTATACCTTCTCTAAATCCTTTTTACGTTCTTGGTTTAACCGCTGATCGTTTTCTTCAGCAACTCTGTTTCCCCAGATTTCTTCTCTCACTCTTCCTTTGATCCGTAAACTCAAGGTTTCTCCCTTCAGTAGTCTAGCTTTGTTTTTATTTTACTTTAGTTTTTTCTGAAATCCTGTTAGAATTAATTAGCTTTGTCGCTGCTCCTTAGATTTTCTTTATCTGTTACTGTGCTTTTTGCTATATTCTTATGTTGTTGGTGCTGAGAGCCTATACAATGGAATAACCATAGGCATGCCACTAAGAGTTGCAGTTTGGAAAATAGATGGGAAAAACTGTTCTTTCCAAAAAGAGTATGACCATTCATAACAAAAAATCGGTAAGAAACGATAAGACTGATAAGACTGGAGGGACATTAGACTCCACACCATTTGAAACTGATTTAAGTTTCAGACCCTAGAGAAATGGATCTCTAGGAAGGCAATTAAACATTTACTTCGAAAACCCAAAATTCACAAAGGAAAAAAGAATCAAGGAAAGAAAGAAAGAAGGGGAAACTCTGACAAATGATATGGACAAAGTGGATCGAACAATGAGAACAACTGATTCAAATTTCAAACAAAAAAAAACTACCATTATGAGATGCCAATCTCTGAAAATAGGAAAAAAGCAAGTGGAGCTTAAAGGGAGCCAATTAAGAATGATAAGAAAACTCAGGTTGAACTCTCAAAAGAACCTATTGAAAATTACAAACAAGTAAAGATCCCTCGTAGCCTTGAAACTCAGAACCGGATCTGGAAGAAGATTGATGTCAAATCAGGATTTACTAGTGAAACAAAGTTACTGATCAACCTCAAGACATAAGAGCAATTGAGAAAAGCAATGTAGCCAAAAAGGAACCAATGGAGAAAGATACTGAGGATAAAGTGGAGAAGAAAATTGAGGCAAGAGAAGTGGAGAGCAGTAATGAAGCCAAAGAGCTGGAGTCTACAAGTAAAAGAAATTTAATTAAAGTAGATGTTAGCATTGCTGCAGAAGCCTGTAGGTCAAAATGAAAGGAAATAGGATATGATTACCCCAAGAGTTTTGAAACGACCAGTAGATTTGAAATGAGTAAAAGTCGTGAAACAAGTGGAAGAAACTCAACAAACTCAGAGCCAGGAAATACTAGCAATTTTAAGATTGATTCAACCAGAAAAATGGAGGTGACTGATGACCTTTTGCCAATTGTAGAAGAAGACAAGAACTCCTCACTGAAAGAGGAACGAAAAGATGAAAAAAGAAAAGAAAGGAAGAGGAAGATTGAAAATCGAATAAATGCATTAACAAAGGAGGAGGGAAGCAAGAGTTTGATTAAGGTAAAAAGTGATGACTGGTCTGACACTGAATGGAGGTTGGATGACTCAGGTCACAGTACAAGTGGATGAAGAATGACCCAACAAAACCTTTGGATCAAGACCAGAAGTCAGTTGGAAGTGCGCAAAGGAGGTTAACTTAGACCTGCATTGACCAGTGAGTGAGAGCAACAAGTGGAACCTTTGCCTCCAAGCAAAGGTCCTCAATGAAATAGTACACATCGAAACAATCACTGTCAAAGCAAAAGATGTGTGGCAAATCACTGGATGACTATAACTATGATAAGTATTGGTAATGGTTATTTTCTCATTTCCTTTGCTTCAGAGGAAGATCTTAATAGTGTGCTTAAGTCTGAACCCTGGTTCATTAATGGCAAATACTTAGTTTTGGCAAAACGGGTGTCGGGCTTTAATTTCTTTCTAGCTAAGGTCACTCAAACTGACTTGTGGATAAAAATCCTAGGACTCCACTTGGAATTCCGGGAAGAGGAATATCTACAAATCATACTGAGAGAAGTTGGATCAGTCATGAAATTGGATGAAAATACACAGAACTCTGGCCAGAACTATTTTTCCTAGGATTTGTGTGCGAGTGGACCTGGAACGACCCTTCATTTTGGAAATCCCTGTTACAGTTGGAGGTGTCCAACATGTATACAACATTTTCTACGAGAATGTGTACAATCTTTGTATTGGGTGTGGACGTCTTGGACACAAGGATCCTCCGTGCTCTTTCAACAAGAAAAAAGCAAACCAATCTATTGCAGATGGGTGGACTGTTGTTAGAAAAAAGGATCAAAAAATTAGCCACTAAGCCAAGGGTTTTTAATATGAACCTGGAATGGAACAAGGCTAAAGAAGCTAGAGGTACAAGATATATTTCAAACCGCTTAAGCTCCAGAACGTCTTAACAGATGGAACCTATAGTTTTTAAAGTCTTCTAACCACAATGTAAAATCTAAAGAGGTGACCCCAAGATTTATGACAGTTGATCCCTCAAGAAAAGTGGCTAAGTGGGTTCTCAAAGCTGATGTCAGCAAGGAAAACTCATCCAAAGAGCTAGAGAAGTAATGCAGGAGGACAGGTTAAGAATATCTGTTCTAGTGATTTTTATAGCAAAAAACCACCCAAACTGTTTGAGAAATTCAAGAGAAAGAAAGAAAATTGAGTGAAGAAAGAAAAAACAGCTTCCTTAAGCTTGAAGCAATTGAATATCCTCCTTTTTTTTCTTTGAGTAGCAGCTAATAGTGTTCTTATATAGGAGTTCTGTTTTGGCCAGCAACCAATAATATCCTGAAATTACAAAAAAAAACCCTTGTCCCAAAATAGCAAGGAAAACCCAAAAATAACCTTATCTAATATCTATATACCTTGTAAGACTCTTCCTAACAATAATAATCCATTAGAAATCATTAATTGACTAAGAAACAACCTAGGAAATCATCAAAACAAAATTAAAACAAGAAAATAGCTAAATTCAAGCATGGGAATGTTTCACTTTCTTATTCCTTCTAGATTTGTCACATATTTCTTCATAATTAAGTTCTGCAGCCTCTACATGAGTCCTCTCCACTTGAAGTGGACTCACCCTCGAGTCTTGTTTGGAGAAGGGTGGATGGTACTCAAAGAGATCAGCAACATTGAAAGTTCTAGATAATATTCATGGAAGTAGGAAGGTCTACAACATAGGCATTGTTATTAATCTTCTTCACGATCTTGTAGGGTCCAATCTTCTTTGGCTGCAACTTGTTGCATTGCCCTGTAGGGAACCAGTCCTTCCTTAGAAATACCATTCCTTCATCCCCCTTCTTGGAAAAATTTTGGTCACCTATGCTGATCGGCTACTTATACTTGGCATTGACCTCATCTAGTAATAACTCCCAACATTAATAAACTTCGATGCATCCCTAAAATCGGATGGCTCATGTTCCTTCGGTTGCATAGCAAGAGATTACAAAGGACAGGTTCTGATTGCAAAAGTGAGGTGGATTGGCATCTCCTCCATCAGCGTAGCAGAATGCTGGGCAGCAGTTGAAGCTCATAAGATTGCAATCAACAGTGGTTACAACAGCGTATGGATTAAGGTGACTCCAAGATGGCAATTTATTGTCTTTTCCAAAAGGATAAACCACCTTGGCAATGCGGGCAACTAATCCAGGACTGCAAGAAAATGGCAATTGACAGTGGTCTTCATGTAGTTACACTCACACCTGGAGGGAAGGAAATCAAGCAGCTGACTGGCTTGCTAACTAGGAAATCAAAATTAGGTAATTTTTTTCTAGTGGTGTTCCTTGGGCCCTCTCCTACATATGTGCATGGACATATGGGGAAAGGCCATGCTTCGTTAGGCTCTTTTTTTCACTTTGTATAAGAAAGAGCTTCATTTTTTTACAGTAGGTGAGATAATCGGGTGAGTGTTCTGTTATTTGCTAAATTGCATTTTATAGTATCAGTGTCAGATTCTTATCAGTCATCATATCAAATATAGAACATTGTTGTTTAAACATATGGAAACTTCTGAGAAGATTGTGAAGTTTTACAGAAACATTGAAATAATATTAAAGTCTTAACTCATAAAAACAATAGGTTGAGACTAGCAAAGAAATATACTTATAGAAAAGGTAGTCAGGTGGATATATTTGGGATTCCAAAGAGTAGTTGTCAAAATCTGACGATTCACAACTCAAGTCATGAATACCAAGGGATTTGATTCAAATCTTATGTCTGAATCTTTTTTTTTTTTATATATAACTTATGTCTGATTCATGATTCATCAACCTTATGGATTCTCTACTTTGTCATACCTTTGTTGTTTTTTAATATTTTTCATGGGGCTCTTGTTTTAAAATCCTTACTAGAAAAAGGTTTGTTTAAGTTATTTAAGACCTATTTATAGACCTTATATGAGTGTATTTTCTATCATATTGTAGGGTTTTTTTGGTACTATCATATTGTAGGTTAAAGAGCCATTTAATGTGGGTTAATTGGCTTTTAAGTTAATCTTAATTATATCATCTTATGTTCTGGTCAACAAGCAATAAGCCCTGTTTATCATCCACCTATATGGTAGTCCGGATAAAATGGGTACATATAAAAGCTTTTAGTATTTATGTTTTTAATTTGACAAATTATCACAAAATTTGTATTAGACCCTGATTGTGAATCAAATTTAACATCTAGATCTGTTTTTTATTCATTATTTTTATGGACTTAACTTGGGAACTGTTTGGGCCTTTTGCAGGTTATCACAAAAGAATCCCTTTTGATTGCACAGGTAAATTCATCCCATCCATTATTCCTATATTCCTGCAAATGTAATAAGTTCATCATACCATAGGTATTGTTTTTCCACTCTTGTGACTTAATTATATATCTAATGGGTGGTATGAATCCATGTAGAGAGAAGATTTGCAAAGAGTAATGGACTTGCTAACACTGGATGAGCAACATGCACGGAGTCTACTTATTTATTATCACTGGGATATTGAGAAGGTGCTTGCAGTGCTAGTGGAGAAGGGGAAAGACAGGTTGTTTTCTGAAGCTGGTGTAACAGTGGTTGAGCATAAATCCTCATCGCTATCCACTTCTGCAGTAATGTGCTATATTTGCATGGATGACATTCCTGCCAATGATATCACAACAATGGACTGTGGTCATGGCTTCTGCAATAACTGTAAGCAGTCTCCCAAGCTTTTTGCACTCTTTTGAAAAAAAAAAAAAAGAACAAAATTCTGCAAAAGAAGGATTATGATTCCTATCCAAAATCTCGAAAATTTTGAGCCATAATATAGGAAATTATGAAGACATGCATGAATTTACTTGTGTATGTATGCATAAAGGCATTTTGTAGATATATTTAGGTGGGTAATTATGTATATCCTTCTATGTACTGAAACCTGTGCCTCAAGAGACTGGATCTGCTAGTAAGAAAAGAACGCAAGGCACATCACAGTTTTGTGCCACCTGTCCTTAACACATGAGAAACATGTAATTGTGCATATCATTTTTTGAAAACCTCATGTGTTGAGGATAGATAGCACAAAATTGTGATATTTCTAGCATTGTTTGTTACTAGAAGATCCAGACTCTTACGGTCTTACCACAGTTGTTTTCTGCCATGTGCAGTTCTGACATGGTAAACCCAGACTGTTCATTTGAAACTGGACCTCTGATTCATTTTTATGTCTACTTACCTTGTCAATCAGTCATACCTTTCTTACACATGGCAGTGTTGCACTCTAGTCCTAAAACAGATGGACATTAATAATTTTGTGTTCTTAAATTTAGCAAGATGTTATAATGCCATGGCCAGCAGTTATGGTTGATCAGTTGCAACACATCAAAGCCTTTGGATAGAAAGCACCAAATCATGTTTCATCTCAATTTTGAATAACTATGGTTCTGGTTGCGCTAATGTTCATAGATAGATAAGCTAATTAGAAAATCTGCTTTGATTAGTTTCACCAAATCATGTTTCATCCCAAATCTTGTTAAGGATATCCATACAATATAATGAAGAATATTCTATTTTTTGTTTTACTTTGAAACAAGGGAACAAAAAATATCCATACGAATATAAAGATAGATTATTGAATCTTTTTAATGTTTTGGCTTCTGCAAATAGGTTGGACAGAGCATTTCATTGTGAAGATAAACGAGGGTCAGAGTAGGCGTATTAGATGCATGGCACACAAGTGTAATGCTATCTGTGATGAAGCTGTAATTAGAAATCTAGTCAGTGCAAAGCATCCTGATCTTGCTGAGCGATTTGAACGTTTCCTTTTAGAGTCATATATTGAGGACAATAAAATGGTAAAATGGTGCCCCAGTGTTCCCCATTGTGGTAATGCAATACGTGTGGAGGGAGATAAGTTTTGTGAGGTCGAATGTGCATGTGGGCTACAGTTCTGTTTCAGTTGCTCGGAAGAGGCACATTCACCTTGTTCTTGCCTGATGTGGGAGCTTTGGACCAAGAAGTGCCAAGACGAATCAAAAACTGTTAGTTGGATGGCAGTAAATACAATGCCTTGCCCAAAATGTGACAAACCAGTCGAGAAAAATGGTGGCTGCAATTTTGTGAGCTGTATTTGTGGACAAGCATTTTGGTGAGAGTTCTTTTTCCCTTGTTTTTTCATTTGCAACTTTATGCAAGATGGGTGGTAGATTTCCAAGTACTTATTCTTTCCTAATGTGAACTTAATTTGAAATTACTGTTTAATTTTTCCTAAGATTCCATGCTCATGCAAATTTGCATTTGCCCTAGAATGACATGATGTTTGCATCGTATTTGTATTTGGGCACCCATTTAGGGGCATGTAAGTTATTTTTCAACATTAAGCTAAATGAAATCTTTCTGGGTGTGCATAGTAACGCACAGCATTCCCCCAGATTCCAAGTTGGTATTAGAGCAAGTTGGGATCTTGGAAGAGCCTTCTAGACACCTTTGAACCCAAGAAGACCTGTTGATGTCAAACCACCATCAGATGACATCAGCAATCCGTACAGGTGCCGGTGAAAACCCTTGAATCTAGTTCAGTGCGGTGTGCCTTAGTTTTAGAAAGATTTTGGTTTATTGTGTGCCTGTCAGTTGTTGGGGTGTTCTATGGCTATTGAGTTTCTTGTACAAGCCTAATGGAATTGCTAAAGGAGGTATAGACTGTTTCCGGAATGCTCCCAGGCAATGTCGATGCTTCTAGTGGTATGATAACCACTATAAAACTTGATGGGACAAACTTTCTAGAGTGGTCTTGATCAACCAATCTTACCATTAGAGGGAATGGTAAGCTAGGATTCAATACAAGAAAGGAGGTGAAGCCAAAATCTAATGACCCCAAGTTTTCCAAGTTGGAACAAGAGAATTCTTTGGTTATGTCATGGCTAGTCTATTCGATGCAACCACATACAGCCCACAATTACATGTTTCTCTCTACTGCCAAAGATATTTGGGATTATGTTACTTCCACATACACCCAAGTTAGAGGAATACATCTCAAGTCTACCAACTCCGAAGGGTAGGGTTGTTCATTCGGTCAGTTTGGTTTGGTTTTAAATTGGTTAGTTTGGCTAGTTAAAATATAAATGTATGTTACATTTATATTAATAATTATTATATATTATTATTAATATAATTAGTAATATTAATATATATTATTGTTAATATTAAAATTAATATTTATAATTAAAATATAAATATATGTATTTATTTTGGTTAATCCGGTTGTTGGTTCGATTCGGTTAAATTTTTTCTCAAACCAAATTGAACCGAAAACCAAAGTAACCAAACCAAAATGGCTTACTTAGTTTGGTTTGGTTTAGTTTTTGGTTTGATAACCGAATTTGAACACCCCTACTGAAGAGAAGCTTGTAACATGCATCAGGGGGAGTTGGGCCTTTCCTAAATAATAACTTCACTTGGTCCAACCTTCAATCAAGGCCAATTTGCTCTAAGTTGGACAGATTTTTGTTCTCAACAGATTGGGAGGAACATTGGGGCAATATTACTTCTAGGGCTCTCCCTAGACTTGCTTCAGACCACTGGCCTATAGTGTTGGTCAAGGAGGAAATAAGAGGAGTTGGGCCTATCCCTTTCAAGTTTGAAAACATGTGATTGACTCATCCGAGTTTCATTGAGAAGATCAGAGAGTGGTGGGAGCAAGCTAATTCGATAGTTGATTGGGAGGGAATGAGGTTCCACAAGAAACTCCAATACTTAAAATCACAATTAAAGGAGTGGAATAGGCTGGAGTTTGGAAGATTAGAAGAGAGAAAACAAGTTTTGGTGGAGCAAATCGAGGATTTGGACCTGAAGGAAGAGAGAGCCTCCTTTGGAGAGGAAGAAAGGA
>NW_010729251.1:332830-376980 GCF_000365185.1 Nelumbo nucifera
GATCAAGAGTAAGCTAACTTAATCTACAGATAGGATTAAGATCATCCCCTATCCAAATACTGATTTGGATTGGGATAACTCCTAATTAGGAGGTTTCTTAATCAAGAAGAAAAGAGGAGAAACCCTAAGTGAACATAATCAGATTTTCGAACCTAGGGTTGTGTGTAAGCAAGAAAGCTTTCTGCGAATTGAGATAGGATCTCATACACACTCCAGAGAGAAGAGAAGCAATTCAGCCATCTTCGTCTCAGGAGATCTCCTCCAGCTGCCGCCTCTCTTTCTGACAAGAAAGAAGTCAAGAAATCAGTTCTTGACATCAGTCTTGCAGAAAAGACTAAAAAAGATTTGGTGCTCATAGTTTCCAGAGGATTCTTGCGAAGGATCCAGTGTGTAGGACGCACTCTGCTGGTTCCATTCCACCTACAGTTGTGTCATCTTCAGCAGGAGCGGATCTTGGTGTCCTCTTTGGGCGTGAACACCAACTTTGGGAGATACTGCTTCTCTGGATCAGGTATAATTCCTCCATTTCCTTTTGGTTCAGATCTGGTTCGATTATGGTTCAAGTAGGATCCTTGAATATAGTATTTTAAATTTAGGGAATATGATTCCCAGTTGGAAGAAGGTAGGAAAATTTTTGAAATTCGCCCACCCATTCCGCAATCATTTTGGCGTCCATTAGATGGATCCTACCATTCTCTCAAGAAGCTGATTGCAGTTGTGCTTTTTCCAAGAAGTGGGTTCATTAGCTTTTCTCTAGCGCCATCTCCAACAGAAATTGAGGGACCCTTTGCGGCTCCGACAAGCAGTGCTACAAGCTTGAAGGGTGGGTTGATGGTTGTACTTGGGAGCTTGGTGGGGATAGTTTTGTTCTGAAAGGAGGAATAGATCAACTGGGTTTGGTGGGGAACTTCAGGTTTCCATCTTCAGGGGATTATTTCATTCATTTATTGAGTATTTTTGTTGGGAATTTTTGGGCATGAGTTTGTTACAGTTACCAGGATTATAATGAGATTTCTATAGATTAAATCAATATATATATATAAGCAAAAAGAATGTTTTGAAGGCTTGCATGATATCATTCTCTATATTTGGGAACCAGTGGTGAAGCTCTAAAGAGAACCTAAGAAATAAGACCCATTTAAATCAATTGACAAGGATGAGTGCAACACCAGAGATTCAACTATTATAGAGTGCAACACTGAAAATGAGTAACATATGTGATTTTTCTTATCTTTTCCCTTCTTTCTAAACTCCAGACAATTCTTTTTATTTCAAGATTCAGCCTTTAGGAACCAAGATCAATCATTCAGGCATCTGAAATTCTTGAAAACTGGTTAATTCAAGCTTTTTACTAACAAAATTATTAGGTTTCTTCTTGAAAAACCTCGTTCATTTTAGCCTGGAAGTTGCAAGACTTTTTTGTCTTCTCAAGGAACATGGAACTCTCTTGTAGAAAGATCTTTTTTTCTTTTGTTATTTTCTTACACAAATTATTTGTTCGGAAAAACTGTGAACATYTCATCATCTTTTTGTACTCTACTTTCTTTACATGCTTTTCTTTTGGTAACATGCTTTTCTAAGCCTTAGGTCATCAATTTGAGTTGTTCCATCTTTTTACATGTTTTATGTTTTTACTCATTCGGAGTTCCTTTGAAATGCCCCTCCAAATTTAATTTAACAGGGACGCCTAGCCTCCCAATAACAAAAGTGTACCATTGAATCCTCCTTTTTTACGTTTTTTAAAATGCTTCTTAGTTATCCTTGGAGGGTGTTTTTAACTGCTAATGAAAATGTTTAATATAAAGACAATATTGTGGGAAAAGGTAATGGTATGGGAAATGAAAGAAAATAAACACTTAGGATTTTAAGAAAAAAAATCGATATTGTAATTGTGCAGGCCAAAAGGCTCTCAGACAATTCTCTAATTCAGAATGAAAAGGAAAAAAAAAAAGAATCAAACCTAATTTGAAATACTTTTATTGTGGACTGAAACATTTTATAAGATGAAATGGCAAATAGGTAGCACCAAAGTCAATAATACAAGAACTCAAAAAAGTAGGACTTGAACTCACAATTATACAAGAACTCAAAAAAGTAGGACTTGAACTCACAATTTTCTGATTAGAAGTCTGACATTTTTTAGGTTTTATAAAAGAAATACAAAAATGCATTAAGATATAAGTTATATCATGTCAACATCATCATCCATGCCTTATCCCAACTATATGGGGTAGGCTACATGATATAAGCTATATCATGTACTAATTATAATTTATAATTTTTTTAATATTTCATACTTTTTACGAGTAATCAAAAAGTTGATAAGTTGTCTCACAAGAAAAGGATTGATCATTAAAAAATTAAACATTTCATATTTGTTATAAATTAAATCAAATAAATGTATGACAGATGGAGTCAACTCTATGACTTCCTAGTTGACTCCACTACTGGTACTGGACTTGCCAGCAGTAAAATGCTAAATCAGCAAGCCATGCAAGCAAGAACATCCACACCAATCAGCACATTCAATGTGGGAAAACTCATGAACAAGGATCAACTTAATGTTAGAAGGTTTATGACTATTGACCTTGGTACCTCCACACTCCAAAGTGAGACCACAACACTGTGAAACAGATATTCGTGTATCAAATGCCAACATACATGTCAGGAACTGAAGGTTGGTTGGTAAAGATCAAACATGAGGAGAAGAATTACCTCTGTATCAAGCCCAAGGGATGGATGAATCAACCGCTCTGTCACATAGACAAAGCCCTCCCAAGGCATGGAGTATTCCTCAATTCGGCCACTAGACTTTTGTTCTTCAGTATTGGGAAGGGAACCCATGAGATTTTCATCGACCACACATGCCACTGGAACTGACTCCCGCCCAAAGCTTACATCTTCACATAAAACTATTTCTTTCCTCATGGGGATTGATTTGATATGACTGCAATCGATTACATGGTGACATTCATCCATTTCCCACCCCTCACTGCTCATTTTAACTTGTGAAGATATGGATTCCACCAAGCCACTTGGAAGAGGCATCAAGTGGGGATGATTAGAGGCCATGAATGGTCTACATCCTTTAGGACAGATAAAACCTTCTTGGTGCCATTTAATTTCAATATTGAGCTCACTGCATAGTTTAGCTGCTTTCAGGTAAAAACGCTCAGGCAATACTCCATACTTATCTGCCAGTGTAGTCTCCAGAGTTTTCCTGCAGCAACTGGAGCGAGCAATAGAAAGAATCTCAAGGTTATTTGGTCGGAGTTTTGTTTTCTGAGATTCAGAAAACAAGATTTTTGCAAGATTTGAGCATTGATGTTCTTCCAAACTACCAAACCCTGTGGTCTCCTTTACCTGAGTTTGCACTTTTATTTGCCCAGTGCTCACTGAACTTGAGGACTGGATGCGTTTCTTCATACTTAAATTACCCCTATTCTTGATCCTAAACGATGCAGCTCCAAGGCTTTTATTAAAACTAGGACGGCTTAGTCTACCTGATTTTAGCCTATAAGCATTGATGTGAATCCCTCTCTTAGGGGGGCGTTGGTTTATTGCATTAGGATCCATATGAGCTGCTTGATGATGGCGACCAAGATCAGGCAGGAGATCAAACTTCAATCCACAAAACCGACAGATGAACTTCCGTAACTCACCTTGGCTGGTGGACTTATCCTCCACTGCATCTTTATTTTCCACCCCAAGTTTTGGTGGAGAAGCTTGGCTTGTTGAGAGCACATGCTGTTGAGGACTGCCTGAAAGCTTGAAATCCATGGAATGAACTGAGAGGACATGCAACCATAACTGTTCAGGATTAACAAAATGGCTAGCACAAGGTATACATTGAAAAAGGATACATTGTTCAAGGAATTGGACTCCATGTCTCTCTGTCACATGGGTCTCAAGGACTTTCTTATTAGTGAATGAATTCATGCAGATTGCACATGCATACCCTCTGAACAGCCATTGTGCTTCTTTTTTGTGAACATCCATCCAATGGTTACCAAGCCCTTCATCATCAAAAAATTGCTCTGTGCAAATCTTGCATTTAACAGTCTTGTGAACATCTTGACTGCTCTCCTGGCCCACAGACATTAGCACAGCCTGCTCTGTACCAGTAGAGAAAACTGGTTTATTTTTATCATCATCTAAGCCCCAAAGCCTCTTCAATTTCTCTTTTTCATAGGAAACTAATTTCATAAGGTATTCCCCAACACATAAATCTTTAGAAGCTTCAGATAAGATCCACTGAAGTTGAGTCCCCCTAGGAACCGGGTTTCGGAGGGATAGGACACTTTTAACGAAGTTGTAAAGTAGCTCACACGCTCGATGTAAATGCAACTTTTGCGTCCGAGAGCTGCAACCTCGTAGAAGTTCAATAAACACTTCTTTTGATATTATCCGACTCTTACCATTCCTTGCACGTTTGAGCCAGCTTGGAAGATGTTTTTCACAGTACAGTGTATGCAGCCTTGCATTGTCTGGACAAGAATCACTGTTGTTCTGGTGGCTAGATCCAATGCAAAGTTGCAAATCTCCACTATCATCGTCTTTAATGGAATGATCACATTTCCCAATTGAATTCTTATTTGCATCCAAGGTTCTTTGCTCCACAAGTAAGACTGTTTGCTCTCCAACCGGATTTTGCATTTCTGCTGCTAATGTTATTTCTTTGCAATATGTAGTTTCTGAACTAGAAATCTTCTCTATGTCCATTCTCTTATTCACTGATAAACTTGATGAATTTTCAGCATCCATCAGAGACTGACTGTTGTTAAGTCTGTGTTTCTTGCAAAATGGGGAACCATATTGGGACCGATGCTTACATCTTGTGCCATGAGTGGTGGTGCCTTCACACATAGGTGTGTTAACAGGGGTGCCTTGTTCTGCTTGCTCAACTTTACCCAGTGAACGGACAGCCAAATGCACACAACAGTAAACATCACCATCATTTGCCCACCTCCCACATTGCCTCTGCTTGGCTTCAATAAAAGCCATGCATTGGCGGTACTTATTCCCAGGATCCAGTGGTTTTTTACCAACTCCATCCACATGCATCTCTTCTGTTTCTGTGGTTTGCATGAGCTTAGGATTATCAGGTTCAACTACAATTTCTTCCCATCTGCTGGCCACACCATTGGAATATTCTGATGGGACATGTGTCTCAGCAAATGTTTTACAAGGCTCAGATACCAATGCAGTGGCATTTCCAACACCCTGTCTATTGAAAAATTCTGTCTCAATCTCAACAGTGTTATCCTGAGGGGGAACCCCATGAGGTTCCTGGGATTGCACTTGGGGAACATACATGTCTGCACGACGAACTTCTAGCTTAGGCCTTTTCCTGCTAATATGGACATCTGCTACAGTAGAATCATCACTGCTTTGCTGCCCTGTCTCTCTGCCACTTGCTAATGGATGTGACATTGAAAACCACTTCATGACCTCCTGCTTCCAAGTCTTCCACTCAGAGTTCAACTGAGGCTGCACAGGTGCATTCCAGAGTGCTCCAACCTCATTCCACAAGATGGAATTAATTAGTTCCTGTATTAGAAAAAGAAATCAATATTAAAAGGTTATTGAACATATACATGATTCAAATTCCAAAACCACAAATAAATTCCACATATCAGAACATTTTGAAGAAAGAGATTGCAATATATCATCAACGTAAATTATGACTAGCCAAACTATTTAAACCATCCAAATACATGACCTCTTTGGCTACATTAGATTCCATTGGCCAAAAGAAAATGGAAGGATGCCAGTAAAGTTTGAAAATGATTCACATGACTTAGACATAGGATAAAAGGTCAGACCCAATGTTGATCCCAATTATATGGGATCTTGGGAGGGGGGTAAACTGGATACAGACCTAACATTTGGCCTTTTTGCATAAAGTGGCTATTCTCAGACTTGATACCTGCATTCTCATGCTTGCCGGCCTGAGATTTTACCATTGCACCAAGCAATAGTCCCTACGTACTCRATGTTTCAGCAGTAAATAATCCAAGAAAATAAGAAAGAAATATGCAGAAATCAAGAGCAAAGGTTCAGCAAGGTAAAGGAATAAGGAAAGAGAAGAATGAGAGAAAACATTCCCAATGTGAGATCCCACTTCCTTTTATAATAAACTTCTCTAACTACAACTACAATAACTGTTCTGCCCTTAATAAGTCAGGCGAGACAAAAGCCAATAAATAAAAAGAGATAAGGACAAAGTTCACTAACAATCAAATAATATGGCCCAATAACTAACAAATATAAATAGCTCATAAAGAAAGATAAAACAAGCCTAATAAACAATAAAAAGAATAGTTCAATCTCTCAGCACTCCCTCTCAATCTGAGCATAAAGATTAATCATGCATTGCTTGCTAATACTGTTAGGTACTGCCTAACTCAGGGTTCGTTAGAGTGAACCGAACTCCTAAGGGGAGAGAGAAAACTGGAGAAGAGAGAGAGAGAGCTGGATGTTCGAATGGAATTCTTCCCTGATCATTTCTTCCTCTGGTCTTTATAGCCCAGTAAGCTGTTTATAGTTTGTTACAAGACTGTTACATTGTTTTAACTGTCAGCCCACTTGGATTAACTTCTTGCTGATGTGGCTTCCTTTTCTTGTAAACTTAATATGTGGGCTGGCTGTTCCCATATATCGGCCTTGGTTTGCCGCAGCTCTTGGTCTTAACTAATCCCCCCCCCCCCGGTTGAGCTGGACCTTGCCCTCAAGGTCAATGTGGCAGATAGGGTTCCCAGGTTGCATCCTCTTCAGGTAACTGTGACCTGACGACTAAAGCTTCTGGGACAATGTGGGAGCCTTTCTTGACTCACCTGAAATCAGTGATACATACCGGCCCTGTTTCTAGTTCCAAATCACTTAAGAATTTGGGGAGATATGGTTGAGTTATAGCATCTGGTTTCAAGCATTTTTTGAGAACCGAGACATGGAAAACTGGGTGCACTCTCGAATCTGGGGGAAGATACAATCGGTATGCAAGAGGTCCAATCTTCTCCATAATCTTGAAAGGTCCAAAGTAGTGAGGTGCCAGTTTGTTCCATCGCTATTTTTGTACTGAAAGCAACTTGTAGGGGAGCAATTTAAAGTAAACCATGTCACCAACCTGATAGTGTACTTCTCTATGATGTTTATCATATAATTGTTTCATCCATTGTTGAGCCCGGAGTAGGTTGTGTTTAAGTTCTTTTAGGATGATGTCTCGACTCAGCAGGTGTTCTTCAAGTGTAGCTACCGTTGTAGACCCTCTCTCATAGGGAATTAGTGTACACAGGTCATGACCATAAAATGCCCGAAAAGGGGTAATTCCGGCCGATATCTGATAGGTGGTATTGTACCACCATTCAGCCAAATGCAACCAGCTTAACCATTGTCTTGGCTTGGTTCCGGTGAAACATCTAAGTATGTTTCTAAGCAACGAATGACCACCTCTGTTTGCCCATCCGACTGTGGATGGTAGCTTGTAGATTTACTCAGTTGTACACCTTGGAGGCGAAAAAGTTCTTTCTAAAAGAGGCTGATGAAGATTGGATTTCTGTCAGAAACAATAGACTTTGGGAAGCCATGAAGACGAGCTATTTCCCGAACAAAATTGTCGGCCACTGTAGCAGCAGTAAATGGATGTGACAGTGCTAAGAAATTGTTGTATTTTGTAAAGCGATCAACAACCACTAATATGACAGATTTACTGGCGGAGATTGGTAGGCCAGTTATAAAATCCATAGAAATATCTTCCCAAACTTGGCTAGGTATGGGTAATGGTTTCAGCAGGCCCACTGGACTGACAGACCTGGCATGTAGATATGTTTTTCTTTATGGAATTTAGCATGCTCATCCAATAAAACTGGGACAACACCCTCTTATATGTGTGTAGGACTCCTGAATGTCCGTCCATTGGTGTCACATGGAAGTAATTCAGTAGTTGGTCCAAAAGGGTTAAGTCCGTTGGTAACACCATCCTACATCTATAAGGTACAGCATTGACCCTTGGACAGAATACCCCAGTTTGATACTCGGTTGCTGCAACAACTGCGCCTTTATTGCTTGGAGTTCCTTATTATTGTTGGCTTCCTCCCGTAATTGGTCCCATAGTTCTATAGTGGGTTGTTGGAAGTTGGAACACGTGCAATTGGAGTAGGCTCTCCGCTAGTTGTTTGGGTTGACGTGACAGTACATCAGCAACTCTATTTGTTGCCCCGGGTTTGTATTCAATAGTGTAACCGAAGCCCATTAACTTTGAAACCCAATGCTGTTGGCCTGGAAAAAGGACCCATTGTTCCAATAGGAATTTCAGACTTTGGTGATCAATCTTAATCACAAACTTACAACCCAATAAGTAGGAGCGCCAGTGCTGAACTGCCAATAAAACCGCCATCAATTCCCGGTTGTAGACTGAAGAGTGATCTTGAGTGGCAGATAAGGCCTTACTAAAGAAGGCAAGGGGTTGCCCGTCTTGCATTACCACTGCTCCCATGCCCAGTCCCAACACATCGCACTCAACCACAAAAGGCTTGTTGAAATCTGGTAAAGTTAGGGCTGGTGGGGACAACACTGCTGCTCTTAAGGCTTCAAATGCTACTTGAGCTTTGTTATCCAATTGAAAGAGTCTTTCTTCAGAAGGGCTGTTAGTGATGCTGCAATTAACCCATAGCTTTTAATGAAACAATGGTAGTACACCATCAGTCCTAAAAAGGCCCGGAGTTCCTTAATGTTACGTGGTGCTGGCCATTCTTGAATGGTAGATATCTTGTCCGGATCTGCTGAGACCATTCCATCTTCCACCACATGGCCCAAATAGTGTACACGGGCCTGCCCAAAGGCATATTTCGATTCTTTGGCGTACAACTGATTTTGTAAGAGAATGTCTAAAGTAATCTGCAAATCCACTAAATGTTGGGCCCATGTTGGGTTGTACACCAAAATATCATCAAAAAAAGACTAATATGAAACGACGCAAATGTGGCCTAAACAAGTCGTTCATTAAGGCTTGGAAGGTTGCCGGGGCATTGGTGAGGCCAAATGGCATAACCCGGAACTCATAATAGCCATCATGAGTCTGAAACGCCATTTTTGGAATGTCACTTTCATGGACTCTAATTTGATGGTATCCAGCCCGTAAATCCAACTTCGAGAAGATCCATGCAGTCTTGAGTTCATCTAGAAGTTCATCTATTACCGGAATCGGAAAAGGGTCCTTAACTGTAATATTATTAAGTGCCTGCTAGTCCATACAAAATCGCCACGTCCCATCTTTCTTCTTGACAAGAACAGGTGACGAGAATGGGCTATGGCTGGGTTGAATAAAATTTTTATCCAATAATTCTTGAACTTGTTTTTCAATTTCTTGTTTTTGAAAATAGGGATAACGGTAGGGCCTTACATTGGTAGGAGACGCATCCGGCAATAGTGGAATTCCGTGGTCATGACTCCTGATTGGGGGTAGATTCGCTGGCTCCTTGAAGACTGCAGCATATTGCTGGAGAAGATTACTGAGTTGTTGCTTGTAATCAGTTTGAGTCAATGTATCCTGAGCCTTGGATAATGTTGGGCATGTATGATTTAATCCCTTGATAATGGGCTGATTTGGGTCCCGTGCTTCTTTCAACAAGGATGACAAGCTTACTGAGCTGGCTCAGCTAGCTGAGTGGCCTTGTAAATGTAATCTTGTTCCTCCTATCATGAAATCCATAGACAAATGGGCCTAGTTGCATAGAACCGGCCCAAGTTGCTGCAATCATTGAATCCCCAATACAATATCGGCTCCACTTAACTCCAGTGGGTAAAGATCAACCACAAATTGTTGATCTTGAATGCATAACCCAATGTCTATGCAAATTCCATCACATTGAAGTGAGGTCCCATTAGCTACATGGACCTTAAATGAGGTTGTGGGCTGAACTAGTAACCCCAGTCGTTTGACTAGCACTGTGGTTACAAAGTTTAGGGTGGTTACAAAGTTTAGGATGATACCACTATTGATGAGGATAGACACTTGGCGACCCCGAACTAGTCCTGTCACCCTCACAGTTTGGGATGATGAAAACCCAACTAGGGCCTGTAATGAAATTAAAGGTTGTATGGCCTCAGGCCAATTTTGTTCGCCAATCGTTGATCTTTCCTCTGGTTGTCGATCATCTTCTTCATCCTCAATCTGTAATAAGAAGGCTTGTTGAGACTTGCATCTATGGCCTGGGTCGAACCTCTCTTCGCAATTGTAGCAAAGACCTTTGTCTCGGCGATTCTGCATCTCTACTCAAGTTAGCTTCTTGAATGGAATAACGGGACTTGGGCCTAAGTTACCTGGTGGTTTTCCTAAGATGTTGCCTTCTTTATTGAGTCTCGTCCCTCCCAGTCTTGGTGCTTTAAAGATTTGTTCGTCTGCTGCCATGGGCCGTCTAGACGTCGAGCTTGAGCTATCTTTTCTTCTTAGGTGTGGGCTAGGGCTGTTGCGGCCATCACAATGGATGGATGCATCGCCTTGACCTCTCCAACCGTATTTCTTCTTTGAGTCCTCCCACAAAAGCTCCGACCAATGCCTTCTCCAGCCACCCCTAGACTCTCAACGATAGACATTCAAACTCCAAATGGTAGTCACAGATGCTTCCTACTTGTTTTATCTTTGCGAGGCTCTCATCAAAATCTTCATAAACCGAAATCCCCAAATCGGACACACAGGGCATCAATGAAGTCAAGCCACGAAATACAAGGTGCCTCAACGATACCACCGATACCAAAGGATTGTGTATCCATCCAAATGCATTGCCACGAGTGCCACTCTATCTGGTTTGGACACCTCGTTGTACTCGAAGAATCTTTCCGCCCTTTATATCCAAGGAATGGGGTCTCCTGAGAAGACCGGAAAGCTTAGTTTCATGTTCCTTTCCAAGGTGGAGCTACTTCTTCGGCTACTCCCCTAGGTCACCCTATTTTGGTTGATTTCTCTGTCTTCAACCAGCGGGTTCTATTCTAGCCTTTGCAAGATTTCTGCCAGTGCATCCTTGATTCCTCACACATCGTCAGAGACATGGACAAGCTCGACCTCCACCTGATCAACTCGTGCCTCCATGGACATAGCTCAAGTATTGGTCATCAGCTCTGATACCAAACTGTTAGGTACTGCCTAACTCAGGGTTCATTAGAGTGAACTGAACTCCTAAGGGGAGAGAGAAAACTGAAGGAGAAGAAAGAGAGAGAGAGAGAGAGAGAGAGAGAGAGATGGATATTCAAATGGAATTCTTCCCTAATCCTTTCTTCCTCTGGTCTTTATAGCCCAGGTAAGCTGTTTACAGTTTGTTACAAGACCGTTACATTGTTTTAACAGTCTGCCCACTGGGATTAACTTTTTGATGATGTGGCTTCCTTTTCTTGTAAACTTGACATGTCGATTGGTTGTTCCCGTATATGGGCCTTCGTTTGCCACAGCTCTTGGTCTTAACAAATACACTATTGGAACTTTCTTGTGCACTTCTTTGGTGAAGGCAAGGTTCAAAGTATCGATACAATACGCCCGATACAGGGCATATCGTATCACATCTTTAAGCCTCAATACACCTATTTATAGGTCTTTTTACAATCTCCTTTTTTACATTAAATAATGTATATAATTATACTTAAAACTAAAATTTAAAAAAAAAAAAAAACTAAAAAATAATAAAAGGCGAATCAGTTAAAGTACTGATTTGAACCATGGGTGAAGGCCGCCAGTATCAAAGGAAGACAAGCCTTTCCAAAGGTCATATGCTCTCTGATAAAATGTTTGTTAACTTTTTTTTTTTTGCTAATTAAACACAACAGCAACAAAGCAAATACAAGCAGTCAAGCTAAGCATGTCAGTATCAAAGGATTGAAAGTCACATGCCCATTCAAGCAGTCATTTCAAACATAATGTTTGTCAACTTCAATGTGTTTTGTTCTGTCATGTTGTACTAGATTATGGGCTATATTGACAGCAGCCCAATTATCATAATACAACATCATATGCCTATCATTATCAATCCCAAGGTCCTCTAACACGTGTTTCAGGGATCTGCAGTACTTCCCAGCAGGGTTCCAAACTCCATCAACTGCTTTTGATCACCTCCAGTAGACTCCATTACTTCAAATTACAACAAATAACTCGAAAACATATCAAGAAACAATATCGTGTATGAATCCTGACTTATAGTCAACAAGCAAGACTATCTCTCAGGGTTGCCCAACCCTAGCACCCATGGGACAAAAGAGAAACTGGAACTGCTCGCTCCAGACTCTCCAAAACTCAGATTGATGGCTGTCGATCTCAACTATGGTGAAAGGAGAACTAAACAAACCCCAATTACCAGCCCCAATCATAGATAATAACCCTTATCATATGATCAAAAACTCTGACTTATTCTGGATTCTTGGGCAGCAGCACTAGGAAGTGCTTCTAGGCTACAAAAATAACCTTGCTCTTTTCCAAAAACCTCTACTAGTCAGGCGACAAGAATAAGAGTGGTCAGAAACTTCAATCACCCATGTGCACTGCTGATCCTAGTGATACATGGGTCTAACATGCAAGAGAGAACCTCAGCTCTGATACCAACTTGATGTTTCAGCAGTAAATAATCAAA
Organism: Nelumbo nucifera; assembly: GCF_000365185.1. The sequence continues at coordinate 345,442 of NW_010729251.1, forward strand.
GAAAATAAGAGAAAATGTACAGAAACCAACAATAAAGGTTCAGAAAGCTATAGGAAGAAGAAGAGAGAAGAATGGAGAAAAAGGATGAGACAAAACACATGGTGTTTGGTTCCATTGCCATTTATCAGAAAATTAATGCCAGCTCAGCGCCAAATAGGTGTTTCCCCCAAATGGATTCTGAAATTTTGTTTGGTTAAGTTGCTTATCAATAAAACATTGTTCTCTGGTTGTGAGAGCCGTCATTGGAGGAAACGTCATTTTGACGTTTTCCCCAACAGAAGTGTTTTTTTACTCTTTGGCTTATGTCATGCCTAATGGCACCTAGTTGTCATAAAATAACAAAAAACATTGCCCTGATTTTCAAGGGAAAATTTGTACAAAACATTTTTCTGATAAACAGCCCCTAAATTATCAGAATTGAGGTAGCTCATGCAATGTGCTATTAAAAGCTTCATTTCTTATTTTAGGTGAGATAATCAGGTGAATGTTCTCTCATTCACTAAATTGCATCTTAAAGTGTCAGCATGAGGTCTTTCATAAGTTCCAACTTAAGCATTATCCTAAATGACGTATCATATTTTATCCTTCCTAGGAGTAGGCAAGTAGCCCTAATATGTTATAAAATGAGGGAAAGTGGATTAACTGGTTTGGTCATGCAGAAAAGACCATCTACAGCACCAGTGAGAAGTGATCTGTTACAGGTTGAATGGTTTATAAGAACTAGGGGAAGGCCAAAAAGGACACAGGTTCAAGTAGTGAAAAATAATTTGGGGGCACACACTGTAACAATGGATATGGTACTGAACAGAGTGGAGTGGCCGAACAGGATTCGTATAACCAACCAACCCCATATAGTTGGGACAAGGCTTAATTGAACAGAGTTATAAGGTCTTATGGTGGTATCAATTTTTCGGCTTGAAAAAAGTACTGAGGTGGTACACAATGACAATAGGATGGGTGTACAACCTTCTCTGAAGGTCCATATAGCCTAGAGTGAACAGTTTGTTCAATTGGTTTCCTAGATTGGCAAAGTCTATTATGAGCTACAACACCTAGATACCTGTATGGTAACATCTCATATTAGACACTATAACACCCATATCATCCTAATTCTGAAAGACTAGGAGGGGGAACTACATATGCCACAATAAATTACAGAACACAGTACCAGAATGCAAAAATAAAAAATTAAAAATAAAGCCTGCCTGGAAACATCCTTCAAACAAATTTACAGCCACCAAGAAATTAAAAAAAAAAAAAAATTGCATGTTTGATCCATAAACACAAAATATACCAAGAATATTTTACATAAATGTAATGAAAAATCAGGACAATCACCTCTTTCAGCAATTCAACTGATTCAGCACTTTGCGCATTCTGACATTGCTGTGCCCAAGAGTCAAAAGAATGTTGTAGCCAATCAGGGCTTATGAAACGCTGCAATATCATCTGTAATTTAAAGAAGCAATGATACTTTAATTTCGATGTATTTATAATACTTAATAAATGTGATGATTCTATAAAAATAGTACTAGAGAAAGTACAATTACAGCAGGCAAATTAAAAAAAAAAAAAAATCAAGGTCTCAAGTCATAGAGAAAGCTTGCAATAAAAGAACACTCCAAAGGGAAATTTGTAGGACTCATCTTTCCATGTTATTCATCAAGACATTTTTAAGCTAAAAATTAACAAAATCAGATTGTCAAAGAGCAATTTCTCCCATCCATCTATCAGAAAAATTGTGCTAAATGGTCAGAGACAAAACCAAATGATTACAATGACCACATCAAGTTGGTTCTAGATCCAAAAGAAGTTGTTGGATTGAACCTACCAAATGGTGAACTACTTCATCTGTTCATGACATGGTAAGATGTTCAAGGAGTGTAGTAACAAACTCTGCTTTTGATATCACAGGGCATTGAAAAAAGAAGCCAATGACAGGTTTTTCCACTATTTCAGACAAGGTAAAGGAAGCCGGTGAGAGTGCTCCAGAAGATATTATCAGTTAAAGAGGCAGTGGATCAACATCTTATGCTAAGCGATAATGGGAATTTGGAGGAACGGATGGAGACAGCTAAGACGGGAGAAAATTCTGATGTGGAAGGTGATACAAGAAATGGCTTTTACTTCACTGATTCGAAGAGTAAGGTCCTTTCCAGTGAGACTGGCAGTAGGGAGTTGGGTCAGGAGATGGAGGGAGTTACAAGTGTCATGGATCCTGAACAGGTGTGTGAGGAGGAAGATTTGAGGAACTCAGTCCTAATAGGAACATTGGGGGTGGATTTAGGTAGGAGAAGTGAAGGCATTTTGGAGAATCCTAATACTGACTATTTCACTGTAGGGGAGTTGAGAAAATCAAGAGGGTTGGGCAATGGGCAGCTTGTTCATGTGACCAAAGTTTTCCATTGTCTCAAGGAAGGGCTTGTTGGGGACGGTCCTTGTTGCAGATTCAAGAGAATTTACAAGAGGAAGGGGTCGAAAATCAAGGTTAGAGGTCAGAATTCTTTAAAGGATAGAGGTGGAGCTAATTCTTTGGAAGTAGGCTCAGTCAAGAAGGCACCACATTTAGTTTCAATTAATCAAAAAATTGAAGTCTCACCAGGGAATAAGGGAGAAAGAAATAGTATAAAGTTTACTGAAGAGAATGAAGGTGAAGAGAACAAAGTTGGGAAGGAGGACGTGGAGGAGGTGACTGTTGATAGAATGGGGAAAGGTGAAAGGACGGGAGATTTGAAAAAAAAATTGTGGATGTGAATGTTCAGGTTGAGGACGAAAAGGAGGACTTATCAACCTTGAGGTCGAAATCTGATTCTAGAACAGAGACAGCCTTTCTGCTGAATAAATCCAAGCCCAAGAAGGACTTATCCTGAGTTCAGTGTTATGAATGTAAGGAATATGGACATGTTATCTCACACTGTCAGAAGAAAATTTTTTGTACCTACTACAAGCAACATGGGCACATTATTCCTGAATGTCCTACCCAACCAGCAAAGGGGAATGGTTCAGGCTCTAAGAAGAGTCAACATAAGGCTTTCCAGACAACAATTGAAGGTGCTGATACAGGGAGTACAACTTCAGCAGGAATGGATGAAAATTCCGGGGCCCTTACAGAAGAAAGAATGCGGCAACTAGTATCCTCAGCTACTTCCTCTGCATTTTCAGCCATAGGTCTCTCTGGTGAGTCATCCTATTATTGTTCCTCTCCTAGTCACTTATGGATCATTGGTTCCAGGGCCTCTAACCATATGACAAGGGCATACACTGATCAATCTGTGTTCTAAAAGCGCAAGGCACAAAAAAGGCACAGAGGTCAATTTGCACCCGAGGCGCGCACCTTTTTGAAGCAAGGCACAAAAATAAAAAAATGCTAAAAAATCAAAAAAAAAAGTCAGAAAATTCAAAAGAAATGCCAAAAATTCAAAAACAAAATCAAAAAATATTAAACATAATATTAATAAAAAATATAAACTTAAATTTTAAAATAAATGTTTTAAAAAACCTATTATGTAAAATTAAAATACATAAACATAAGATGTAAAGCATATTCAAATGAGAATTTAAAAATAAAATCAAGCATATAAAACATTTTCAAGCATGTAAAACCTCTAATCTCTTTTTTCACTCAATTGCATTACTTCAAGTAGCTAATGTAATGTAAAACATATTACATTCCTTATTCTACAAGCCGCCTTTGTGCCATGCCCCTCGAGGCAAGCCCAAACAAGTCCATGTTAGGTGTTAAATTCTTAGTTCTCATACAAAAAAAGTAATGAATTTATAATTTTAATTGCCTTTTAAGAAAATATTTTATTATGATGAATGAATAAACAACATTTGCAAATAGGGGGTTCTTGGAGCCCTCAGCCCAGCCGCTATGTTCAAAAAAAAGCAAAAAAGCATCAAATTTTCAAAAGGTGCACGCTTGGGCTGAGGCACAAGGCGCACCAAGCATGCGCCTTTTGAAAGGACTGCACCTAGGACCTAGGCGAAGTGCATACCCTAAAATGCACCTCGCCTATGCGCCTAGGCACGCCTTATACATCACTGGTTAAACCCAAATCTTTGAATAAACATATCATTACTGCTAACGGAGAGAAATTAGATATTGTTGGATGCAATGATTTGTCTTTGTTTACATCCGTTAATTCCTGCTTTCATCTACCTAAAACTTTCTTTGTTCCTAAACTTACAACAAATTTGATCTCAGTTGGTCAGCTAGTTGAGGATGGTAACATTGTTTCCTTTTCCCATGATGGTTGTTTCATACAAGACCAGCGCACTGGGACAGTAAAAGGGAAGGGGCGTAGAATGGGTCGGCTATTTGCCTTGGAATTTGAAAAGACACAGGGGCCTTCTTCCACATCTTGTTTGCTTACTACTACACCTAGTTCTGAAGTTGTTTGCAGAAATAATGTGTGGCATTTGTGGCATAGGCGACTTGGTCATCCCTATGCAAATAAACTTGAGTTTTTGTTTCATGTTGGTTTTTTGTCTTCTAAAGCTACTTCTTTTAATAATGTTGATAAAAATTGCATTTCTTGTTGCTTGAGTAAAAGCCATGTTTTAACTTTTCCCTCTRTTACTGAGCATGCTTATGTTCCTATTAAACTAGTACATAGTGATGTATGGTCATCTCCAGTTGTTTCCAGGTTGGGATATAAATATTTTGTTACATTTGTTGATGACTATATTCGCTTTACCTGGTTATATTTCTGAGAAACAAATTTGAAGTTTTTTCTACCTTTAGATCTTTCTTAGAAAAGATCAAAAACCAATTTGATGCAAACATTGGGGTTTTCCATTCAGACTTGGGGGGTGAATACCTTGATGGAGACTTCCAAAATTTTTTTAGAGACGATGGAATTCAATCCCAAAAATCTTGTCCCGGCACTCCACAACAAAATGGAGTGGCAAAGCGCAAAAACAGACATATCTTGAGCATAGTTCGAACCCTTCATCATGATTCCCATGCTCCTACTTCATTCTGGGTGGAGGCGGCCAGCACTGCTTTGTATCTTATTAGCATTCTTCCCTCATTTGTCTTGCGTAATACCTCTCCTTTTCAAAGCTTGTTTCATCCTTCACTTGATTTTTCTATTCTTCATGTATTTGGTTGTGCTATTTTGTTCACCTTCCACCACATGAGCGCACAAACCTTACTCCCCAATCAGCAATGTGTGCTTTTGTGGGGTATAGCCCTGATCATAAGGGCTTCCTTTGCTATGATCCTCAGTCACGTCGAGTTCGTGTATCCTGCAATGTCATCTTTCTTGAAAACATTTCCTTTTTTGCCCGCATTGTTAAGTTGCCTGCTACTTCCATTTCGATGTTGTACTCTTTTGATTCTGCACGTTCTTCTAATTCACCTCCTCTTCCAAAATTGCTCCATGTCTATTCTAGGAAGAGGCTAGCTACTCTGGCTCCTATTGCTCTGCCCCCTTCATCACCAAAAGCTGATCCATCAAACCTAGCCACAAGTTCCTCTTCTTCTCTTGATCTTATAAGTACATCTACACCTATCCTTGATCCCCAACCATCCTCTGATCCCCCTTTACGTCGTTCATCTCGTGTTTCTCGCTCTCCTAATTGCCATAGATTTCCTTCAAACCATAGCTCATTTTCTGTTGTTTTGTCTATCACATATATTCCCACATCTCACTGGAAGGCTATGGTTGTCCCGCATTGGAAAGAAGCCATGGATACTGAGCTCCAAGCCCTTGATAATGATACTTGGGACATGGTACCTACCCCTCCAGATGCCTCTCTAATTGGAAGCAAGTGGGTATATTCAGTAAAACTCAATTCTGACARAAGCCTTGATAGATACACGACACATTTGGTGGCACAAGGGTATAAGCAGGAGTATGAGATAGATTATGATGAGACATTTGCCCCTGTAGCTAAGATGACCATTGTTCGTCCATTGTTGGCTATATCTGCATGTAAACACTTGGAGATTCATTAGATGGATRTCAAAAATTCTTTCTTACACGGAGACCTCAAGGAAACTGTTTATATGAAGCCTCCACTAGGACACTACAACGGTTCTCCCTTGGTATGTCGACTTAAAAAGTCCTTGTATGGTCTTAAACAAGCCCCCAGGGCATGGTTTGAGAAATTTCGTTCAATGATCATAGATGCAAGATTCATCCAGAGCCCCTCAGATTATTCGCTGTTCATATTGAGACATCCCCAAGGAATCACAATATTACTTCTGTACATGGATGACATTCTTATCACCGGTGATGACAGTCAAGGCATTTCTTCTCTGAAACAGCTTCTTAGTCAGGAAGGACCTTGGTCATCTCACTTATTTCTTAGGGCTAGAAGCTACTCACTCTTCTCACAGGTATTTTGTTAATCAACACAAGTATGCAATGGATCTTGTCAAATCTGCAAACCTGAGTGATGACAAATAGGTTGACACACCTCTTGAGATGAATCTGAAACTTTCGAAGGAAGATGGGGACCCTCTACCAGATGCTACTCTTTATCGACAGCTTGTTGGTAGTCTGATTTACCTCACCATGACACATCCCGATATCTCTTATGCTATCCAAGTGATCAATCAGTTCATCTCTTCTCCTCGACAACCACACATGACAGCGGTTCTTCGCATTATCAGATACATCTGTGAAACTCTTTCACATAGCATTTTCTTTTTTGCGTCTTCTCTTGGCTTATCCGCCTATGCAGATGCTGATTGGGTAGGATGCCTAGATACTAGACGTTCCACTACTGGTTTGTGTGTTTTTCTTGGTGACTCTCTCATATCCTGGAAGTGTAAAAAGCAACCGATTATTTCCAAATCCTCTGTCTGCAATGAGATTATATGGCTAAGAGCCCTCCTTGATGACCTTGGGATCTCCTTGTCATCTCCAGTTCCTATTTATGCTGATAATGTGAGTGCTATCAAGATTGCATCCAACCCTGTCTTCCATGAGCGAGCCAAGCATATAGAGGTTAATTGTCACTTCATTAGAAATCAGTTTTCTGCTGGAAACATATCTTTGCCACACGTGTCTTTTGCCCTACAGCTTGCTGACTTATTCACAAAGGCTATGACTCGTGCTTGCCACCAGTTTCTAGTTGACAAACTGAGGCTCATACCTCGGCATCAGTTTGAGGGGGGTGTAAAGACTGATTTATGTCTCTTACATCTTTCCTTTTTTGGCTCTTGGGACCACTCTTTTATGTTGTAACTTGTATACACTATTCTTTTGTTTTATTCATTTTTGTAAGAGAAGGACAAATCCGTCCTTTCCATAACTTTGTACACTTTCATATATAAGTTAATCTTTTCTAGGCGTGTGACTCACCAGAACATATCCTTTCATTTTCTAGTGTTTCCTCTCTGCTTCAAACCGAGCTGATAGCCTACAATCATCTAACTTTTCTTTCATAAAGAACATAACACTTGGAATTTGAGAAATTGTTTCAGCAATAGGAAGAAGAGATAGTATAGATTGATTTAGGCAAAAGATTAAGCAATCAACCCTCCCAATCAAATTTATATTAATATGAACAAATTTACAAAATACCTGAGCACATTATCACTCACACAATACCACCCCTCAAACAAGGCCCCATGCTGTGTATAGAAGATATTAATCATGCCCACCTTGTTGTGACTATCTGCAAACTTGGACTTAACCACACCTTTAGTTAATACATCAGCTAGCTGATTTTCAAACCCTACGAAAGGTAGACACACTTAGCTGTAACTTTCTTCTAGATAAAATGATGATCCACTTCAATACTATTGATCCTATCGTGTTGTATAGAATTATCTGCACCATTGTTTGTCACCTTGTTGTCACAATAAAGTTTCATAGGACGAACTAAAACAACACCCAACTCTCCCACTAGGATTTTCAACCACAACCCAGATGCCACACCATAACCCTATTATCAGCTTCAGTACTTGAGTTTTTTTTTTATCAATAACACTTTCATTAGATCATCAGTAGAAAATTTACAAGTGGAAGACAAACACACTTATCTTCCAAGAGCCACAAAGAGCTTCAAGAAAGGAAAAAAGAAAAAAAAGACACTAACGTTACAGCTTAGCCCGAAACAGTGAATCCCTTTCTGCCCCTTGTTTAGCTAAACCATCAGCTAGGGAATTAGCCGATCTTTTAATCCAACATGTCTTAACTTCCATCTCCCGCACCAGCCACTTGAATTTCCTCCTCTCATTATTGTACTTCCATAAACCATTTTGATCTTTAGTCAGCCACCCTATCACCACCTCTGAATCCCCTTCAATTATGAGTTTCTTGATGTTCAATTCCTTAGCTTTCCAGACTCCTTCCATAACTGCAAAGATCTCAGCTCTAAGGGAGTCACCCACTCCAATTGGGCCTGAAAACATGGCAGAGATGAGCCCATTTTCATCCCTAAAAACACCCCCAATCTCTAATTGTCCTGGATTTCCCCTAAAGCACATTAACCTATCCAAGAAACCACATATTAGGTTTTTACCTGAAGTAAAATGCTTGTCAATTGTCATCAGTTGAGCCAGCCCAATTTGCATTTGAGTAGGCTTTAACCTATAGATGATTGTGGTAAGAATAAAGAGTTCCTTTCCCTAATGAGCCACTTTTTTTACATGATTGAGGACTTCTCGTCTTCCTTTATAGTTTGTAATTAATACAATCATTTTTACCACTTATCAAAAAAATGAGCCACTCAATGAACAAAATAGTGGTTCAGACATAAAATCCAACTTTTTTTATCAGTAACCAACAGACATAAACTCTAATTTCTGAAGCAACTCTAAATTTCCACTACTAATCTTCCAAAATAGAATAGAAACTAGAAGACCCAAATCCTATCACCAACTGATACCATATAAGCAAAATGGTCATGACTCTCTTAAAACACATTAAATTCACAAGATCTTGGTCAAGTCAGATAGTAAGGGTACAAATGAAGTATATCTAATGAGACCAAAATCAAGTCAAATGAACAGATTTTCAACCCCTCCCCCTTCTGCATTATAGTACCAACAGTTTTTTTATTGTTATTATAGTACCAGCAGTTTTTTTGTCTAATAAAGAGTAGAAGTCTCTAGGTGTTTTTCTTAATTCACTTCACCAATAAAGAGAAAGTATATTTGCATGAGAAAAAAGATGCAAACATGCTGCATAACCGTAGATATGTAGTAGGCATTGTAGAATGCATAGGAAAAAAAAACTCTCCAACAGATTCCACATGGATATTTCATTGCAAGCCATTCATTAGGAAGTTTGTCATCTGGAAGAGTTAAAATGCTCTAAGTATTTCAAAAGCTTCAACTCTTCAAATGGAAATAGGAGCAATTAAAAGCACACTAATGGAAAGACAAACAGACCATTACTATTTTCAAAAGACTAATTATCGGTCAAAGCAAATTCAAAGAAGGGAATTTACACTCTGAAGCTTCAAAAGCATCCTTCCAAGATCAGAATAACCTTTGCAACGAGAGGCCTCAATGGCAAATTCTTTCCAGGCTGTCACTTTGCGAGCACTCTCTACCACAGCCTGATCAAGATCATCAGAGAGAATAAAACATAAGAAAGAAATGTAATAAAAGAAAAGGAACCTTGACCACCGATTCTTACCTCACTATGTAGCTGTTCGCTTATATTCAGCATGGAGACAGCAAGCTTTTGCATGATGAAACGGCGTGGAATGGTCAAGTCTTTGACCATTTTCACACCAGCGTAATGTGTTCTATGAGCAATGGGCTCGGGGAACTCATGGATTGAACGGACAAGTTGCATGTCTGCCCAGGAATGGTTCCTAGTGCGGGGGAAAAATACCACAAAATATTTCTTTCTATCATGAGTAGGCTTTGCTTTCAATGTTGATAATGGACAATCAGCTCTTGCACATTGGAAACCTGCTTGCCACTTCCCTCTCCACTGTATTTGAAAGAAAAAGAAACGTCAAAGTGGCAAGCTGCCTTTTTTATTAGAAACTGAAATTCTTCTAATTATGGACAGTAATTATGAATGTCTAAATGCTTCTATGCAGCCCCATAGATAGTCCAGTACCTTCAACTTATCCCCTTACATAAATTTACACTTTACAATCGGATCCAAAAGATTTGATCCCTATTCACCTCTCATTTGGCTAAGGCATTAGCCAAACTATTTGCCAATCTTTTGTAGCCACCAAGTTGTGACCTCTAGACTCCTAGTCAGCCATCTAATTTCTTTTAGTTATTGTCTATAACACCACACAGCCCAATCACTCTGTGTTAGTACTCTGCCCTTTTTTTTATCAGCAAAGAAGAATTTTATTTGAAATTAGAGTTAAAAAGTGTTACAACTTTGTGTATGGGGTTAGAGCTCCCACACTATAACATATTTCTGTCCCTCCTTACATTGCAGCCCAAAACAGTTGGTGCCTCAAAGCCCCTTGTTTAGCAAGATAATCAGCTAGCCCATTTGCACTCCTTCTAACCCATTTAAATTCAGCCTCTACCTCCCTTGCGATCTTTTCCACTTCCCTTATCACTTGTTTGAAAGTCCACGGGATAGTTCTATTGTTTTTAGCCCATTTGCACTCTGCCCAATTTTGCCCAATGAGTTGAAAATTAAGTAAAAAAATAAAGAAATAAAGATACACAAGGCATCCCCCGAATGCAGAATCTTCACCAACAACACAAAAGTAATTTATACAGTTACACCTGGGCTTTGAACTGAAACTTCTCTGGATCATTTTCCAAACTTTGTAACCAATGAAAAGAAAGGCACACACTGCATTGTCACTATCATCTGATAAGATCAACTTAGCAAACAAGATCTCCTTGTGGGTGATGTGTGGAAGAGGTCCAGCCCCTTGGGAGTGTGCTGCATGTAAAGGTAGAGTTTTCTCATGTTTTAAATGATTTATTCTTTTTTATTCCAATGCAAGAAAGCTTCATGGATGCATCACTAATCATAAAATATAGGTATAAATGCCAGAATACATGGTTGAAATATCTAGCTTCCATTTCACTGTTTAGGATACTAAAGTGGATAATAACATATCAAGGTCAAACATGGAAAAAATCTGGAAATACAACAACAAAACAAAAGTAGATACCTTCACCCATAAAGGCACAGTTTCATCTTCTTCTGGACACCCAGCTTTTGGAAGATGAGATTCTCCCTCCTGGGTGCTGCTAGGTGGGGCACCTTCAATCTTATCCATAACGACACGTGGCTTTTCAGAAGCTAGGCAAGATTCTGTGCTTTCCTTTTGTTCATTCAATTCCCGTTGAAAACCATGGAAGTTACTAAGTTCTTGCCCGTCTTCCTTGTGTTCATAATCCAAAATTCCATTACAAGCACCCTCTGAAGCAGGTGGTCCATCTCCTCTCCCTTGATCTCCATTTGATCTATCTTTTTGAGACCCCTCTGCACTGGGTACAAGGTCACCCGTGTTATGCATACAGACAAATACTTGAGCTTGTTTTCCCTGTTCAAGGCAGTTCAATTCTCCACCATATATAAAAGTTGTTACTGCACTCCGTTTAGGGCAATTAGATTCTCCAACATACTGGACATCTGAGCATGAAAGCACTTCCATAACTCCACGCTAATATCTCAAATGCCATCAAATGTCTAACTTGTATGAGATTAGGCTCCACTAAACTCCACTGCTCACACAAAACTCAACCCAATAGAAATGTCAGGTCAAGGATGTAGGACCAAACACTATAGGTATTTAAGTTATGGTTTCAAGAATAATTTCCTTTCACTTGACTTAATGGCACAATGCAATACAATGCCAACATTAGCAAACAAAAATATAAACAGAAGGAAATATCATATAGCTTCAGATAACATCATAAATCTTCTGCATAGAATTTGAGTGGACTAGTAATATATCCCCCTATAAATAYAAAGATAATAGCAAGATCCAGAAACTCATGATTCGGTAACCCACATAGAAGCAAATAGCCAGTTTGATGCAGTATAAGTGCATTTAGGTTGGTTTAATAATAACCCTTAAAGGGCCTTTCTGTTATATGATTCATGCAAATAAAGTCAATTTGATTGGGACCTAGGTCTCTACTTTGTCATTCCTTTGGTTTTTCAAGGGCCTTTCTGTTTTAAAAACGTACTAAAATACGATTTAGTTTCAGTATTTAAGACCTATTTAGAAAACTGAGTTTATTTTCGATCATGTGTATGTTAAAGAACCATTAATATGTGGATTAATTGACTTCAAGTCAAACTGAGTATATTATCTTATGTACATAGTTGGAACAAGGCTTAGATAATGATGATGATGACTAATAGTAATATAAATATCAATACCAATACCAGATATTAGAGAAAATTTCTACAAAACTAGCAGATACTCTCTTTAATTTATACTATTATTCTCTTAATTCCAAACAATATATTTATTTATTTTGTCAGAAAAATAAATATTTATAAATGGCATATCTTAACAAATCTTACCATAGGAACACTGTACTATCAAAACTTCTATTGAACAATACAAGTATGAAAAAAGATACATCAATATAACTAAAATCAGAAAAAAAAAAATCAGTATAATGCTCATATCCATGTGTTTGGATTTTTAGAAATGAATAACCAAATTTCAGTTTACCATACGAGTGCTCTTATTCATGTTTATGTTGGGAATCTCAGGTGTCACTTTCACAATACAGGTAGGATAAAAAAGCTCCTTTCAATCCCCCCATATTAATTTGAATAAGATTCATATCCCTCTTTCACACATCGTTTAATTGCACTCTGTGTTTCACATGGCAGGTACCAATACCTCAATATGGAAACCATGGTGCATATCCATGCCTAGAACTTCTGAAGCAACTAGAGGGGATTGCATACATAAATAGCATGTCAAAATGGCTATTCTAATTAACAACTCAAATTCCGCAACTAGCAACAAAGAAAAATCGCCAGCTGTCACAATGAACTTCATCACTCTCCAAACACCGTTTAAATTAAAGCTATTAGAGATAACAGAGATCTTGTAGTTTGGATATCAATAATTCGATGACCTCAAACAGTGTGCAATATGAATAGTAACACTCATTTATCAAAAAAAAATAGTAACACTCTAAACATATTAATTAGAACAAGTGAACATACAAATAACAAGAAGTGTTTATCAATATCTTGTCTTCTTAACAAAGTTGTTTTCGACAAATCAAAAAGCACCAAGTTAGAGCTTTAACGAGTGTTTGCATACAAAGATAACCAACCAACCACTGTGCCTATCAAATTCTCCGCATATTCTAACAAATAAGCCCATTAAATGAAGCATTCCAGCTTACTGCATTAATTCCTAACTGGAATCGTGAACTACACCATTCATGTCGGTCTTATACCATAATCATCCAAATAGCAACCTAAATATGAAAGTTACTGATATGGCATAAAGATGAACCTCGTTCTTTTACATGCATCGTCTTTCTCAAAATCTGGTAAACTAAATAACAAAACTCTGCATTATTGTTAAATTTTCTAACGAATAAGCATAACAAAGCAGGTATGCAACAGTCCCCCACCATTTCCAAATAACCCCTATGTCGCAGTTAGCACGATCCAAAACCCCTAAACTCCTATACCCCGATGATAAAAACCATTAAAAATCTTCAGAAAGAAACGCTGAACGAGAGTTACTAGGGACCCATCTATAGATCATCAACATTGTAAAGCACGCTTCAGACTAGATTCAGATGTTACATCGCAAAAAAAATGTGTGGGTCCAAACCCAGAAATCCTTAATCAAAGAAACCCATTTCCAAAAACACGATGAAAATCCGAAAATACTCCTAATTGCGTTAATTAGACCATCCAATCAAGGATGGGTTGTTCTATTACCCCNACCCCCAAAAATAAATAAATAAGTAAATAAATAAATAAATAAACCCCCCCTAGCTTTCTGTTAGTTTTTTTCTCATTGGCTCGTTTTTGAGAGGGGAGACGGGAGGGAGGCACAGACAATCACTGTACAAGGTTACATGCACGACATGTCTAAGCACGCACACACAGTAGTAGTAGATGCGAGGAATGAGGGTAATGTACCTTTAAAGAGGGGAAATAGAAAGAACTTTGGGACGAAGATCTCCTTTGTCCATGAACGTTGGTCAGTGAAATTGGTGGTTTTATGATATCCTCCTGTCACTAGCGCTAGCTAATAAGAGATTAGAGATGTCACAACTCACAAGCTACCAGTTTTTTTTTCTTTTTTGTTTCAGGTGCTGTTGGGTGTATAGGTTGCGATGTGGGGGGTTGTTTGATGGGTACACAACCACGAGAGGTGCCTACTCCTACTAGAGAAAATTTGTGGCTTTCTTGAGCTTGTTTTTGTTGTTGAATTGCCTATTGCTAGGGAGGGATCCAAAGACCTGTATCGGCCCCCCGTTCTAAAGCTGGCTCTCCCCTTTATAAAGCTAAAGCCTAAAGGTTTTATCCTCCTATCCTATGTTTCACCAATTTTTCTAAAACGACGGATCTGCATCTCAAATTTGCAGTTTTTTTTTCCTCTAGGTTTCTTAGATTAATAAATTTTCCTTTTTCTTTTCCACGGGTCTTTTGGGGAGACGTAAAATAAAATAACAATTTTGAGCATGGAAAAAAGCAATGCTGTAGTCTATGCATCTAGATTGGGTCAAATGACTCGAATCTAGGGCATATGGTTGCATACTGATTACTGGGCTCCAAACGATATACCAGATTCACCGTCTTCGGTTGCACACGATAGGATTTGATCCACCCCGTACGATTTATAACGCAGGTAGGAAGAGAAGGCCAGAAGCGCGGACAAACTAGAAAAGCATTTCATAGTTCATACTATTCATGTATTTTCTTTCTCACGTGCACGCATAAGCCACGTGCAAAGAAAAAGAAATAGAAGAACGTATTTAAGATGGAAGACTTGAAGTATCGTATCAGGGTTGGTTCGGATCATTCGGATTGGTCCAAGTTTCGTGTTGGGTCGGCATAGGCTAATTCAGGTCATGGTTGACCCACGACCAGATGGGTCGATGTTCAATGATTTTTCACCCAAAATATATATGGGTTTAACTGTCTGGTTCATGCGATTAAATCATCTGGGTCAATGCCAATTTGAAAACGTTGGCATTAAAATTTGAAAATGGGTGATCCAACCCAACCTTACCCAAATTCTTCCCGAGTTGGGTCGGGTCATGTCGCCTTCTAGTTTGGGTCACTATATAAGGGACCTAACCCACTTTTTTGGGTTTGATCGATTGTTAGGTATATATATAAAGGGAAGCAAAGCTCAGTTTGGAAGGAATACAAATAGAAATACGTAAAGTGCAAAACCTTGTACTTTGTATGTATTTGTATTTGTATTCTTTCCAAACTGAGACTAAGGCTGTGTTTAGTTGCAATGCAAATAAATTTGCATTGATGCAAAATCATGGCATTGCAAATGATTTGAATGTAAATTCTGACTTATTTTTGTTTCAAATTTTAGCTTAGTTTATTTGACTGCAGTACAAATTAAGTAAATTTAGATATCAAGCAGAATAAAGTAAAATCCAACACAAAATTAAACAATAATTTGCATTTTTTGCGTTTGTACTCCCATGCATTTGTACTAGTGCAAATAAATTTGCACTGCAACCAAACACAGCCTAAGATGCAAATAATACAAGAGGTTTTAAAATCAAAATTAGTGAGTGTGGTATTTTTGGGGGTATATTATTTAATACTAGTCCCCACTTATGTGGCGCACAAGTTTTGTTAAGCGAAAGGTAAACAATAGAAGTAAGTATATAAGAGTATATAATTGTTTTTTATATTTTAACATTTTTAATAATTAATAATTATTTATATTTTGTATACTACTTTTAATATTTTTTTACAATGGCCCAGTTTGGAAGGGGTACAAATACAAATATGTACAGTACAAATTCATACAAAATATAAGGTTTTTCGCTCTACATATTTGTATTTGTACTTCCTTCCAAATGGAGCCAATACAAAAATAACAATAATTAATTTCAGTGAGGGTTGTTCATCAATATGATAAACCAACCAACCAGACACCTCGACTTGAGTTCATCATTTTTCTAATATTTTCGATCGGCTTTGGTTTAGAAATTTTCCAACCCAACCAAGTTGGATCAATTTCAGTTTGGCCATTTATATATATATATATAATACCATTATAATTTTTTTAATTTAAATTTAAATTTTTAAGTTTAAATCTTTTGACCAACCAATCAAACCAAAAATCGACCCAATCTAATACAACCAGAGTTTGTTGGTTTTCACTAATGGTCACTCGGTTTTGGGTGACCAACTCCCCAACATGACCAGGTCAATTTGGTTTGCCAAACAGCTTGCAACTAAACTAAACCAACCCGTGAACACTCCTAATCTCAACTAAATTAATGGTGTAATCTCTAATAAATAACAATAGTTATAATCTCCAATAATTATTAAAAATTTATAGAAAAATATACAATTATTGAAAATAAATTTATAATGAAAATACAATAAATAACTAATAAAAATACAATAATTAGAATAATTACAAAAATATATTAAATACTAAAAATATATTAAATTAGTCAATAAATAATGCAATCTCAAATAAAGGTTTAATCACTAATAAATATTAGTTAATAAATTATAATAAAAATACATAATTACTAAAAAAAAAATTACAACAAAAGTACAATAAGTACAATAAATTAAATTTAAAAAGTTAAATAACAATAGTTCAATCTCAATTAATTATTGAAAATTTTTTGTTAAATAACAAAGCAAAATAATATTTATACATAATTATTGAAAATATATTTACCAAAATAATAAAAATAAAATAAACATTAATTTATTATGTATAACTATGTAATAAATATAGACTAAGATTTTAAAATTATTATTACCAAATATTAATTTTTTTGAAAGTTATTTTCTAGAATTATTAATTGATATAAGTGAGATTAGTTATTTACAATATTATTTAGTTATTTAAATAATATCATATATTTAAATTTTTAAAATATTAATTATTTATTAAGTTTAATAATCTATATAATTATAATTTATACTATTATTACATAGTTTCATTATTTTATCCATTTAAAATTTAGTTATGTTAAATATTTAGTTATTTAAATGTTTAAATAATAGGTAAAATATTTAATTTTTTTGTTATTTTACTTTTATTCATTTGAACGTTATTACATAATATTAAATATTTTGTTATACAATTATTTATCTGTTTTTAATATTTTGTTATTTAAGATATTTATTTATTGGCATATTTAAATAATATTTAATTTTTAATGTTAAATTTGATTTTTTGAATAACATTTAAATTTAACAATCCATAAAATTATAATTTATATTGTTAGTACATAACTTTATGATGGATTTTGTAAAAATATAAAACTACTAATAATATGAATATTATTAAATATATTATAATTATTTTTTGTGTTTTTAGTAAATATTTTAATGTTAGTATATACTTTTGTTACAATATTTAAATAGTTTTGAAAATTTGTAATTCAGACTTTCTTTATATATCTATATATATATATATATATATAGAGAGAGAGAGAGAGAGAGAGAGAGAGAGAGTGGGGGGAGATGATAAATTGGAATTAGAGACGATTTGGGAGAAAGCGGGGGATAGTGGTGCCACTTGGCTAGACATTAGAAAAGCAAGTCCCTCTTTCTTAGGAATGGCAACGGGGTGGGGGGTCATATTCCCCGTCCCCAACCCCGATTCTAAAATTAACCCCCATCTTCGCTGTGGATAAAATTTGTCCTCCATCCCCGATCCCTGACAATGATGGGTTCCTCGTGGGGACCTGAAGCCCCGATATTTTTTCATATACAATATTTTTTTGAAAAAATAAATTTACTTAAAATAAATAAACAAATAATTATAAATAATGTTTTAAATATATCTTGATATATAAAAAATAATATAATAATATATATTTAATATATATAAAATCGGGGTTGGGCGGGGTGGAGACCTCAATCCCCATCCCCGACCTCGATCGGGGATTCCTATTAATCCTCGTCCCCACCTCGCCAAAACAATCCCCCATCCTCGACTCCATTGGGTCGAAGAAGTCGGGTCCCCATTGGGGATGGGGAAAATTGCCATCCCTACTCTTTCTTCATATATTGGTTGTTATAGAAAATTTAGAATATGTTGTTTCCTTATTTAAATATGTGAAATAAAAATAGAAAATAAAAAAGGAAATTATAAAGGGGGGTTTGAAGAAAGGAGATGCATGGTGGTGTGGACAACCTTGTTTTATGTGTAGAGAATATATATCATTTTGTTTCACTAAACTACTTAAATATACTCTTTAGTTTTCTAAACTATACCCTATTAGGTGGTCCAATCTGACACAAATAGGCACTCCTCTCACTAAGAATTTAGGGCCCTTTATATGTGAAATCAAATGCATCTTCACAAAAAAATTACAAATAGCCCCTACCATTGTGGTCCAATAGAACGGATTTCTCCCAACCATTTCATTGAATAGTGGGCTTATTTTTGGTAGAAATTTAGAGTTCCTTTAAAGAGTAGCCAATGAAAGGCCAAGAAAAACACAAGTCAATGATACAAGACAAAACAACATAGGAAACACCACAACAAAAACAAGCTTCATCCTTACACACTTCAAACCCATAATATATCAAATAATTATTTTTCATGTTTCATTCTAAAAACTAAATAATTATTTATTTTTATTCAAACGATTATTTTGCATGTTTTATTATAAAAATTAAACTAGCATTCAAAAAGTAAATATGTAACAAAAAATTCGAATGTGTTTATGGACATAATAGATCACCTATATACTTACTGTAAATATTTACTATTAGAATTTAGATCATAGTAAAAAATTAGAGAAATACATTAATATTTATAATCTAAAAATAAAAAGTAAATTAAAATTTTCACATGATATTTGAATATATTGATGTATGGAATTATGGACCATGTTAGATTTGTCTTGGCCCTACAACATACTCAACCTATAGGGTTAGATCACACACACACATATGTATGTATGTATGTATGTATGTATGTATATATATATATAACTATGAAAATAAAAAAAAAAATCAATTATTTAGAATAAATTTCAATTGATCTATGGAGTCCATGGTAGATCATCCATAGATTTACAACATAATAAATTTGTAGAGGTAGACTACAAGAAAAACCTAAAATGTTTACTTTTTTTCAATTTGCTTACTATTTTGGAATTTCTTCAAATGTTCACAAAGATGTACATACAATAGCAAAATAAGTGGGATTTTTTGCACAATAATAGTAGATCAACATACATAAACGTGTTTTTAAGCATCCAAACTAACAAAAAAACAAAAACAGTGGATGAAAATGTAAAAAACTAAAAAAAACACATTTATTTTCGCTCATTTTTTCACAAACTTGGAAAACATGTTGAATCTTGCAGGTTTATAGATGTTTTGGCGGATTTTTGCAAGATTTGAGTCTCTATGAAGGTTAAGAATCTTCTAGAGGGTTTTGGGAATAGAGAGGGATTATGAAATGGGTTTAGAAACCCTCTTTCGAAACAACTTATATTTGCAATTTTCGTAACAATAAAGTCGTAATCTATACATGACCAAAACTCACTGATACAGTGTCAATATGCCTTTGGCATGACAAAAAGGAATGGTACCATTGATTTGGGACTGTTCCCCATACCAGAAACCCCAATATATGATACATATCGACTGGTACGGGCTGATACTTGACGAAATATTGAACCTTACCATGATTTCATGTTTGTATCTTAATGCTTTTTTTTTGAAAAAAAATATTTTTTATTAATTTTCATTGTATTATTATTATTATTATTATTGTATTGTTTTTAAGTAAAAATATAAAATACATCTAAATAACAATTCTATAAACCACCTTTGTGTTTTGACCCTAATAATGGCCTTCCCTATAGTTTTGAAAAAAAAGAAGTGCAAACATCTTTTTTCCCTTCGATTTCCACTAGCAAAGACATTCAAAGATTAATTCTCCTTACTCTTCTTGGACAAAGTAAGGCAAAAAGATTGAAGTGAAGTATAATTAATACACCAACATTTTTTATCCGGAATGATGATGAAATTAAGGTACGTGTGCCATTTTTTCAAAGCAATGAGGAAGGTTTTTGTTAATGTCAAAACACTAGGGAGTTTCATAGGATTTTTAGAAAACTCAAAGAGGTTTTTATATTTTTCTTTATTTTTAAAAGGAATTTAATTTTTTTAAATAACCAAACTATATTTAAATTTTATATTTTACATTATTTTTTGGAATTAGTAAAAATGAAGTTTAATTAAGTGTATTAAGTTTTTTTAATTTAAATTCCTTATGAAATTTAATTAACTATATTAAGTTTTTATTTTCAGTAGAACTTAAGTTGGTCTTAAATTATAAAAAATAATTATAAAACTACTAATGGTTAGAGAGTTTTATATTAGTTTTATATTAATTTTAAATTAATATTAGTTTTCAATTTATCATATTCCTTTTATTAATTAAATTATTTTTATTATTAATATAAATATTTTATTGATAACAATAATTATTTTATTTTATTTAGGTAAATTACTAAATTATTTTTACTATGTTAATTAATTTTTATTATTTTCTAATGGAATATATATATATATATATATATATATATATATATATTGATTATAATTTTAAATGGAAGTAGATTCTTTATTGTATTAATATATCATTGAATACCTTAATTTCAATATAATTAATTTTTACTAATAATTATAATTTAATGCAAAACATATATAATATATACAAAATTATAGTTAAGAGGGTGTTCAGTAGTGTGAAAATATCATGGATGGGACTGTTTTSGTCCAATCCATGATAGAATGTGGTGTTGTGTTCTATGTGGACGGTCCCTGGGAATAATACACTTGTGTTACATTGGTCAAATTACCCTTGCTTTATTTAACCTTTTAACATATTATAATTTATATTGAATATATTTTTTTAACTTGTTTATTGTTGAAGATAATATTATAATGACAAATATATGTATTTTATATTTATTAGTAATTGTGTATTGATGTTTTATTTTATCCATTATTATTTTCATATTAAATGAAGGTGTAAATGGATCGGGTCATGGTCTGATCCAATTAAATCCAAATCCCTTCATGTTTTTTCGGATTAGAATAAGCTTGTGTCAAGTTTTTGGGCCGGACTGGATAATCAAACTAATTGCAAATTGGATTAGATTTGAATCACCCTTATCCAATATGACATGATCCAACCCGATTTGACTTATATAACATATTTAGTTATAAAAATACATGTATATATTAATATATTTATATTGCATTTTTTACAAATCTTTTGTAAAAGACCTATATATGTTAATATATATGATGAAAATAGATGAAAAATACTTATATTTTTTGTTTTTCTTTATATAACCTTTTTTTCTTATAATAATTTATTGATTTTTTCATAATTAGAATTGGCTTTGATCAAATTCAAATATCCAACATCCTTAATAGATTCAGATCCGAATAACCATTTGTGAGGCCCAATCGGATCCGTTTTCGGTCTGATCCGATCTGCTTGCATCCCTACATGATCGATTGTGTAAATTATCCCAAAAGTTGTACATGAGATATATGGAATCAATAGGTGTGGTGTGGACTAATCCAAGCAACACTTGCAGAACGCTCTTGTAGGTGTAAGTAGTTTTTGTCCACATAGTTTTTTCCACAATTCAGAACAACCGTAAACAATTGTGTCATATGGATTGATCTCTACCATTGGATCAATCCACACCCACCAATTTATAATTATGGTCAATTAACATTGATTATTGTAAAGTAAAATAACAGTAATTATAATTAAAATATTGTTTACTTTTTAATAACTCATTTAATAGCAAATACTATAAATACATTACTAATTGTTTTTTGTATAAATTACTATTACTATTAGATTATTATAAATGTTGTAAAATTATAAATGACTATAAATTAATATAAATGTTGTTAAATTACTATAAATTGATGGTTTTTTAATTACTTAAATGGTATTTGGTATTGTGGTGTTTATCTAGCATTTGTGTTAGAAACATAGTCCAAGGCATGTCCATTTCTTCATTTTGTTTTTTTCTGGTTAAAACTTGTTCGATAAAAGTACGTGCCGATCATACATTTAAAATATGTTTGTCATTATTTAACTTTTTAAGGTGAATTTAGTAGTAATTATTTAACTTCTATAATTTGAGTTTTTTTACTTTAAATAGAAGTAATTATAATTATTGGAAACTACTGTTATTTACAAAAATTATAATTTTAATTACATAATTAATATAAGTAATTGAAAATTACCATAATTTATGGAAACTACTAAAAATCACATTAATTTATGTAAACTATCATAATTTATATAACTTAATAATAACTATTCTAATTTACTTAATTTAATAAATTATTGTTACTGGTTGTTTACATCACACTGGCAAATAACAATATGCTTTATACAAGAAGACGCGATCAGCCACTAGGATGACAACTTAGCAAGGGAGTCTTGTCAGCGACTTGGGAGCTCGAAAGCTTGAAGTCAGTGGCACCTCTACACCCAATTTAGTTCGGTGCCAAAGAATCGAAGTGCCAGTTTGGGGCCAAAGAACTGAAGTACCAGTTTGGGGCCAAAGAACCGAAGCGCCCCGTAATCAACTCCAAAATCTTCCCTAACCGACTCTGAATTTCCCAGGATCACGACATCTAATAGCAGGGCTCATCCTCGCTCTGTCCAAATCAGAGGAAACTGATAAACCATATCAATTGGCGCATTGCTCTCATTTGGAAAACGGAATGGATCTTATCTATGCAGCCTAGAGATCCCAAAGCCTTTTCGTAAGATTCACGACTACTCAACTATATAAGGGCATCGATCCTCCAGGCGAAGGTACGTGCGATTACTTGCACCCAAGCTCTCTAGCATTCATACTTAGCTCACAAACACACAAAATAATGACTTAAGCATCGAAGTGACCTCACCGGGTCTTCCACCCTGGTCCCTTTGAGCACTGTTTTGCAAATTGATCAAGCTCGCCACATGAGTACGTCCAGGCAATTCTCCAGCTAGGAGCTTCCAGATCGCGCAAATTGATCAGCAGCAGATTCCACCTCGGCACACAAGGTTGTGCCAGGGGCAGAACCAGAACTGGCCCAAAATCAGTCAGATCGTCCGCTTATCCCTTCATTGGGGTGAGGGGACCTCGCAGGTGCCAGTCCCTCCCAGGGGTCAAACTCCACCTCGTGGGAGGAGGGACGGTCAACACACTCCTCCAGTATCACAAGGAAACCCTAGAAATAGGCCCGAGGACATCCAACTCAACAGGGTCAACTCTCTGTAGCACTCCCAACAAGAGAACAATGGATCGCGGGGAGATAACAACCAGCCCAGAGCCAGAGGCGCGAACTCGAGGCCAGTCCCTTCAGTGCCTGGTGATAGCTAGTGCAAATTCCACATCCAGATGAGCTCGGCGAGAAGCAACCAATACCCACTTCGCGACAATGTCAAGATACCAGACCAGACCGAGGTCAGCAGCACCAACGCTGAGCCAGTGAAGAAGCAACAACGGTGACGCCGCAAGACTCATCGCCCCTCGGCCAGAAATAGTCCCCTAGTGAAGCCAAGCCAACAAGCAGAGCGAGTTAAAGAAAGGGAAGAAGTGTGCTTGGTGGCAACGAAGACTGCGCCTCCCTTACTTAGCCGGTCATCTCCTCTGTCTCCTGAGCTCCTAGCAACCCCAATGCCGAAAGATTTCAAGGTTCCACCACTAGATAAGTATGACGGGTCGTTCGACCCCAATGATCATGTGGATTCTTTCCAGCTCATATGCACTTAGTCGGGGCTGACAAAACCTGCATGTGTGTGGCCTTCTCCACCACATTTAGGGGGTAGTTCGGATCTGGTATAAGAACCTCGCACCGGGCTCCATCAAGAGCTGGGCACAGTTTTCTGATTTGTTCACTGTGCATTTCATTACCAACAAGAAATGCCCGAAGTCGCAAAAGAGCCTTCTGAACGTGGTTCAGAGGGAAGGAGAGTCAATCAGAAGCTAAATCAAGCACTTCAACGACACTTGCCTGTAGATACAGGACCTCAATCCAGCGGTAAGTCCTACTGCAGCAAGGAAAGGAATCACCCACAAAGGATTCAAGTGGCATGTAGTAGCCAACAAGCCAAAAAATATCACCGAGTTCCTTAAGTTGGCAGACCAGTTCATCGGTATCGAGGAAGAGATTAACCAGAAGACTGGATAATCCATTGGCTGAAAAGAGAAAGTGAGAGAATGAAGGGATGAGCAACAGTGGCAGAAAAGAAAGAAGAGAAAGTCCCCGAGCAGCAGAAGAAGCAAGTCAAGAAGTAGGACCGGTCCCCCTCGCGCGGCCACAAGTCAGGTCGACGTTCAAAGACTTTGCCAGTAGAGAGAACGAACTATACACCTCTGAATGCTAAGCGAGGAGAGATCTTAATGGCCATTAAGGACTCCTCCTTTGTTAGATGGCTGCCCAGGCTAAGGGGACTTAGCCTTAGCCGGACATAGCCATTAAGGACTCCTCCTTTGTTAGATGGTTGTCAGATGGCTGTCATTTCCATCGAGATCATGGACATAGCACGGAAAATTGCAAGAATCTCCACGACGAGGTCTAAGAGCTTATCCACCGCTAGTACCTGAAGAATTACATCTTGCTAGAGGAGAGGGGGTAGGTAGACTGACAGGGGGACCAGAGGAGGAATGCCCCCGAGACTAGTTGGCAAAATGAGCAGCCACCTCGGCAGCTACCAAAGGAGAGGCCAGTTCGCGAAGTGATCAATATGATCACCGACGGGTCCATCATCGCAGGATGTACATCAGCAGCTGGGAGGACTTCGATCCGTGAATTGGAGAATGAAGGTGAAAACCCACCAAAGCGACCTCGGCTCAAAGAACCTATCTATTTCACTGAGGATGACGCACCCGAGATCCATTAACCGCATGATGATGCTTTAGTAGTGAARCTAAGGATCAACGACTTCGAGGTGAAACGCATTTTAGTGGACTCAGGCAGCTCAGCAGACATACTCTTTAAGGAGGAATTCGACAATTGCAGTTGCAGCAGAGCGACCTGAAACTGGTAGATACACCCTTGGTAGGGTTCAGCGGCAAACACGTCAGGTCGCTTGGTCGAGTCGTAGTACCCGCAGAGGCAGGCACGTGGCTGAATATTGTACGATTTGAGCACACATTCTTAGTGGTCACAACTCCGTCCCCCTACAATGCAATAGTAGGTTGGCCTATCACACAGGTTTTACGTGCGATAGTGTCTACTTTTTACTTAGCGATAAAATTCCTAACTGACTACGGCGTGGGGGTCGTGCGAGGTGACCAGCTCGAATTCCGTAAATGTTACGTAGCCGCTCTGAAAGAGAAACCAAAGATGGCGGAAGACGTCGAGCTCGAGTAACCAGCGGAGTACACCGAAGAGCGAGCTACCCCGACAAAAGAAACGGTCCCTCGATCAGCGAGCCACTTCAAACTCAACTAGCAAGTTTTTTACTTAAAAATTTAGATATTTTTTCTTGGTCCATGGCAGAGATGCCCGGGATTGATCCTAAAATAATAACTCACAAGAATTTTAGTTAAGCCAGTAAGACAAAAGAAACGCAACCTCGCCTCAAAATGATGGAGAGTAGTCAATGAGGAGGTCGGGAAGCTCCTCGAGGCATAATTCATCAAGGAAGTCCGTTACCTGAGTTGGGTGGCCAACCCGGTTCTGGTGAAGAAGGCCAGCGGCAAGTGGCGCATGTGCGTCAACTACACCGACCTAAACAAAGCCTGCCCGAAAGACTGCTTCCCACTGCCCAAGATTGATTGCCTAGTGGACGTGACCTCGGGGCATGAGTTGCTGCCCAAGATGGATCCAACTGACCAAGACAAGACCGCATTTGTAACTGAGCTCGGGCTATACTGTTATAAAGTTATGCTCTTTGGTTTGAAAAAATGTTGGGCAACATTTCAGCGCTTTGTAAATAAAGTTTTTGAGCCGTTGATCGGCAATAAAGTAGAATGTTATGTTGATGACATGGTCGTGAAGACGCAACTTTTGAACTCTTTGTTAAATGATTTAAATGACATTTTTCAAATTTTAAGAAAATATAATATGAAATTAAATCCGAATAAGCGTGTCTTCAGAGTCACTTCRGGTAAATTCTTATGCAAAATATTCAACCGACGTGTCATCAAGGCCGACCCGGAAAAAATAAAGGCAATACTAGATATGAGACCACATCGGGAAATAAAAGAAGTCTAGAGTCTAACTGGTTGGGTAGCTGCCCTAAGCCGCTTCATGTCCAAATCGGCGTGCCGATGCCTACCATTTTTTAAAGCAATAAAAAAGAGCAATAATTTTGAATGAACCGAAGAGTGTCAACTCGCCTTTGACTTAACTCGACCCAAGTGGGACGAGTTAAACTATACCTTTTCCGCGAGTGACAAACTAGTTACTTCAGTACTGATCAAAGAAGTAGATCGGTCTAACGACCCGTCTACTATGTTAGTAAAGTTTTGCAGGATGCAGAGACTAGGTATCCAGAGATCGAAAAACTAGCATTCGCGCTGGTCATAACAGCCCGGGAATTATGCCCGTACTTCCAGGCCCACACTATCATTGTCCTCACTAACATACCCCTAAGGCAGATTCTACTCAAGCTCGAGGTGTCTGGAAGATTAACGAAGTGGTCCATTGAGCTGAGCGAGTACGACATCCGGTTCGAGCCATAACCGACAATCAAAGCCCAAGTCTTGGCGGACTTCATAGCAGAGTGCACGTTCAGCACACCGTCCTCTGAACTGATCAAGCTCGCTCACAAGTCGGAGGCGTCAACCAATGCGGCATCAAACCCAGTCAAAGTAGTATCGACCTAGGACGAGGAGCCCTAGATCCTCCACGTTGACGACTCATCCAACCAGCGAGGAAGCAGTGCGGGACTGGTACTATACGACCCAAGCGAGGTGAAGTTGGAGAATGCTCTCTGTTTCGGATTCGAGTCATCGAACAACAAGGCTGAGTATGAAGCGCTGATTGTCGGGCTGAACTTAGCAAATGAAATATGAGCAAAGCACATTATCATATGCAGCGATTCACAACTGGTGGTCAACCAAGTCACTAACGACTATGAATCCCACAACCCCACTATGGCAACTTATCTAGCCAAAGTCAGAGAGATCCTGTCTGGCTTCAGCTCCTGTTTTATCAGGCAAAATTTGAGGTCCGAGAATGCTGAGGCCGACGCGTTATCACGATTAGGGAGCACAAGCGACAACACTATGCGAACTGTGTACGCAGAGGATTTACCTCGGCCCAGCATTTTCAGGGGGCAGAAGAAGTCACTCCCGTGTTGCAAGTGGAACCGAGCTGGATCGACCCGTTTGTCGATTATCTGCTCCACGGGACCTTACCTGCAGAACGCAATGCAGCTCAGAGGATAGAGCGTCAATTAGCCAGGTACGTCCTCATAGACAGACGGGTGTATAGGAGATCCTTCACGCTCCCCTACCTGTGTTGCCTGCGACCCTCGGAAGCTGAGCTCGTACTTCGTGACAACCATGAAGGCTTGTGCGATAGACACTTGGGGGGCAGAGCCCTCGCACAGAAGGTTTTAAGACAGGGCTACTATTGGCCCACAATGAAGGCGGACGCACTCGAGCTTGTCAAGAAGTGCGACAGATGTCAGAGGCATGCCAATATCCACCACCAACCTGCTACTGATTTGAAATACCTTACCAACCAGTGGCCTTTCACACAGTGGGGAATTGACATCCTCGGTCCTTTCCTGCCAGAAACCGAGCAAATGAGGTTCCTAGTTGTGGTAGTAGTCTATTTTACAAAGCAGGTGGAAGTCGAGCCCCTAGTAACCATCACAACTCATAACATACAAAATTTCTTCTAGGGGAGCATAGTATTGCCGCTTCGGACTACCCCGTGTGCTGATATCTGATAATGGGAAGCAATTTGAAGATATCAAGTTCCAAAATTGGTGCTCCAAGATAGGGATTCAGCAAAACTTCACCTCGGTGGCACACCCTCAAGTGAATGGACAGGCAGAAGTAACTAATAGGGTGATACTTTGGGGACTGAAAGCTCACCTAGCCCGAGCAAAGGGATTGTGGGTGGATGAATTTCACGGTGTCCTTTGGGCCTGCCGAACTACTATCAAGACCGCAGTGGGTGAAACTCACTTCAACCTCACGTATGGTACAGAGGCGGTGATCCCAACAGTGATCGAGGTACACACATTGTAACTTGAGGCCTATGGTGAGGAAGCAAACGACGACGAGCTCCGTACCAATCTGGACCTGGTAGAGGAGGTGTGGGACTTGGCCTACATCCGGATTGCGGCATACCAGTAGAGAGTAGCTCGGTACTTTAACGCCCGGTTCAAGAAGCGACAGTTCGTGTAGTTGATTTGGTTCTCCGAAAAGTTATGGTACCTGAGCCCGGCATGGGTAAGCTCAGACTGAACTAGGAAGGTTCGTACCATGTAAGGTGGGTGTTCGGGGAAGGCACGTATGAATTCGAGACTTTGGAAGGGAAGCAGGTACATCGAGCATGGAACATCGAAAACCTAAGAAGATACTACTTATGAGTCCATGACTCCAATGCATAATTCCTTCTATGTCCATGGAACCACCGAATTGGTCAAAAAGACGACGTCCTAGAGAGAGGACTATGAGTCACTCCCAGAAGCCTAAGGGCTACAATGCTGAGCTGACAGAAGATCTCGGTACTACAATAAGTCCTACTTGCCTCTTCGGCATAAGCAGACAAGTCCTAGCCGCCTCTTCGGCATGGGTAGATAAGTCCTAGTCGCCTCTTCGGCATGGGCAGATAAGTCCTAGTCGCCTCTTCGGCATGGGCAGATAAGTCCTAGTCGCCTCCTTGGCATAGGCATAATAAGTCTGAGTCGCCTCTTCGGCTGGGGCAAGTGTGTAGCCCGTGCATAGACAAGTCGGGTATATACCCTACAGTGTCCGTCCACCTCGGCGTACAACAATACCGGGTTATTCCTACTTGGAGTCTAGCTTGTTAGCTTGGCACTTCGGGATAACCAACACTTAGAAAAAACTTCGAGATAACCAACACTTAGAAAAATTTTTGCACACATAAAGTTCTTTGAATCACTATGCTTCATTAACAAAAAGTTCCGAGTACATGGCAAAAAAAAACATATAGAAAGGAAAGCAACTACAACTGAGCTCGGAGGCCCGGGACGTACACTATATATGGGGGGTCCAAGAAAAGAGGCAAGAGGTATCAATCAGTTCGAGGACCTTCGTCCCCAGCAGTAGCGTCGGTAGGCTGATCGGTCTCCATATGGTCGGCGGCGGCCTCGGCGGCATCACCTCCCTCTTCCCCTTCCATAGTCTCTTCGCCGAGGAGGTCATTGCTCTCCTCCTCCTCGGAGTCGGGGTCTTTAGCTGCCTCGAGGGCCATCTCCTCAGTGATCTTTGATGTTGTGATGGCGTTGAGGTCGAGGTGAGGAAACTCATGTCAGGTCAACCACCTGCTGAGCTTTAAGCCTTTGCGGTAGCCCGATGTTCCAGTATCGAAAAGCAGCTCGCATTGTTCCGCCGAAGACTTATACTCCTCGACGGCCTTGATCTTCGCCTCCTCCATCGAACGAAGCAGGATGTCAGTCTGCTCCTTCACCAGCTCCTCGAGGTTCTGGACTTCTCTCTCAAGGGCCGCCTCACGCTTCTTCAACTCTTCCTTCTCTGCCATCAGAATAGTCAGCAATTCTTTATAAGCTCGTGCAACCCTCAACAATTTGTTGTTCTCGCTTTGAGCTAAGTTCAATCGAAGTGAGCCTTGCGAGACGACTCCTCGGCATCGAGAGCACACTTCAAGTTTGTCTCGGACTGGTAGACTAGGGCGTGGATAGAAGAGTTCACCTAACAAAGAGAAGAAACGAAACATAAGTATTGAGAAAAAATCCAAGTATAAAAGGGTTGAAGGTTGAATACATACCACCATGCAATGTGTTGCCGCTCTTCCCCCAAGCTGAGTGGTTGGTAGTTCGGCCCACCGAATAACCTCTTCGGGGAAAACCGTGAAAGAATGGTATGATCCATCTAATGGACGCCAATAAGGGTGCAGAATGGGTGGGCGAATTTCAAAAATTTTCTTACCTTCTTCCAACTGGGAATCATATTCCCTAAATTTAGAATACAATATTCAAAGATCCTACTTAAACCATAATCGAACCAGATCTGAACAAAAAAGCAAAGGGGAGGAATATACCTGATCCGGAGAAACAATATCTCCCAAAGTTGTTCACGCCCAAAGAAGAAACCAAGATCCGCTCCTGCTGAAAATGACACAGCTGTGGGTGGAACGGAACCAGCAGAGTGCGTCATACACACTGGATCCTTCGCAAGAATCCTCTGAAAACTCTGAACACCAAATCTTTTTTAGTCTTTTCTGCAAGACTGATGTCAATAACTGACTTCTTTCTTCTACAAAGATCGAATCTTGTGAGAAGCAATGGCGGCGACGTCTGGAGGAGAACTCCAAGGACGAAGATGGCTGAATTGCTTCTCTTCTCTTTCGAGTATGAATGAGATCTAATCTCTGTTTGCAGGAAGCTTTTTTGCTTTCTCTAAAACCCTTGGTTCGAAATCTGATTTCTTTCACTTAGGTTTTTCCTCTTTTCTTCTTGATTAAGAAACTCGTAATTAGGAGTTATCTTAATCCAAATCAGTATTTGGATAGAGGATTATATTAATCTCATCTGCAAATTAAGTTAGCTTATTCCTGATCTTATCAGGAGGTTACCAGATTCAAATCTGATTTGAATTTGGTCTCCTAGAGTGGATAAGGTAAAGGTCCTATCCTTTTGCTAACATTAATCTCAGATCCGCCCCATAGTTGGGTGATCACATCAGCCCAGCTCGAAATGGGCTTTTGGCCCATTAAGTGTTCAGTGCTTAACTAATTTCCAATTTGCTACCCAGTTGGGCTTCTTTGTATGGCGTGGGACCCAAGCATTGATCTACACACCAGCCACATGGGTTCAGCCCAACCTTTATTACAAAGCCCAGCCGAATTCACTGAAAAACTCAATAAACCCCTGAGCCCATCACATGGACCCTATGGGCCCAACACTTACATTAAGTGGTCCCTGGGCCAAGCCATCTTATAAAAACCCAGGGACTGTGGGCAAGTGCAAGATTAGCCCATCAGGTACTATCCTAAATGATCTTACACTTAACCTCTCAGCCTATAATGATCAAGCACTACTCGACAAGAGAGGACCTCTCCCTCGGCTGCAAGGAACAGTGTCGCACTCTCCTTTCACATCGATCCCGGGAATTAAAACCATTTGCAAACATTTTGAAACTGTATATATTAATTTTTTAAAACAAAAATTCCAACGATTGAAATCAACTGCCGGCAGTTTGGTTTCCATCAGAGAGATGCATTCCCGATCATTACCCTTTGT